>JAQGAV010001278.1:0-22091 GCA_034691345.1 Phasmarhabditis papillosa
CACTACTATAACTACAAATGGAAACATATATATTTCTTTTAAAAAAAGTAACTTAAAGAATATAAAAAAGAATCGATAGGTGTCTGAACTCGTTGTTTTTAAATGGAATTTTGTGGAGTTTAGGCGTTAAATGTGTGAATACTCCCCTGAGGGAGCGGGACCCCCGGAATGCAAATAAAATTAACTAAATAGAATAAAAATAGGAATACAAAGTTAAGAAAACTATCAAAACACGAATAAAATAAAGCTTTTTCAGTTTTATGTTACATTCATCAGGGAATATTATTCAGAAAACCTGTCAATTGCAAGTTATGAATTCAGTTTTCAATATAGCAAACATAAGTTATATAAACATTGTTTTGAATTATAAAATGTTCGTAATTTGGTTGAATTTGCGGTTTCAACTGTTCAAAATTACAGTTCGAAACCATCGATGCAAGCGAGAATATGAATTATATAATTAAAGTATGCAAGTGAAATATGACACTGTAACCATTTCAAAACAAATTATATTTAAAGTTTAAAAGTTATAAAGAAAATGATCTCTATACAAAAATATAATTGCTTTATGAATAAAACGTCTACAACTTAAAATATTCTCATGGGACCTTCTGATTAGGCTGTTTAAAATTAACGAATCAATCATTGGCTGTGGACGCCTAATGGTGGCAAATGTTACGTAAAAAAAGGTCTTTTGGGGGTAATTTGGGGTTGCTGTTGGGTGTATTGTTAAGGGCCACAGGGCCACCTACTGACCATGCCTGCGCACTTTTCTCAAGGGTGGTATTATCGATTGATTGTGGTCAGTTTGTTTCCCTAACAGCACACATATACTGACCAAATGACCAGCATGAAAGTCATACTTAAGCAAAATTGGAAACTTATCGGATCCAGAGGAATATTCGGAGACTATAATAAATAGTTAATAAAACAAAATCCAAAAAGTTCTAATATGTTGATATCTTTGTAGATTACTATTTACATAGCAAATTATAGTCTGATTCAAGATGAATAATGGAGTGTTACTTGCGTATTATAAGGAAATTTTGCGTAAGATTCATTTTCAACGAGATTCTTTTTTAACACTCCAATATTATTCTTGAATATAACTATAATTAGTTTGGAGCTATCAAGCCAACTAGAAAGATCGCCTTATGTCATTAAAACAAAAGACTCGCAAAATCGTTTTCATGAAATATGTTATTTAGATATTCGAATGTCCAGTTTGACTTTTCCTTTCGTATCCTTCATATTTTGCTTTGCTTTGGCTCTTCCCAACTACTATAAGAGTCTATTTCCTGGCCCATTGTTGGCTAGGCCCCGCTGGCCAGACCACCTCATAGAATATAACTAAGTGTACGCAATGTGCAAGAAGGAATATTGGCTCAATGGAGGCGCACAAAAGAAGTAAAGAAACTAAGAATACGCAACCTCTTCTCATTGCATACTTGTATAGTAAATAGAACGTAGTAAACTCAATAATAAGGAAAGTTTCGATTGAAATAAATTTGAGAAAGCTTCCAGAAACAATTTCTCCGTAAGGTTCGTTTCTAGGAAAAAAATCGTAGCTAGCGAAAACATGTTCTTTTGCTTTAAAAACGATAAAATGTTCTTTAAAAAAGGAGAGATAGCTTCGGGCAAAGCTTTAAATAACATAGGAATATAGTTTTTTAAATATTTAAAAGTTTGTAAAAGTTTATACTTATTTATTTCTCCAAAATATTATTATTATTATTATTGTATAGCAGTGTGGAACTTCTATTCAGCCTAACATACCACCCATGTGAGAAACTAAACTAAAAGTAGACAAAAAAAAAAAAAAAAAACTAAAAGTAGACGATCCTTCCCCGTCCCAAGCCGGATTGAGCAACCGTGGAATGCTTGAATGTTCTCTTATGATTCCCGCAAACCGACTTTTAGCTGCCCGGAAGATGGAAATAAATAAAAACAAGAACACCAGTCATGTGATATACTTTGACACGAGAGCATAATTATGGACATGACTATGTAAGACGAGCATTAAAATATATCTAGTTACTCTCTCTAAAAACTTATTTAATAATATAGTTGTCTATTAAGTTACAAATCTACTCCAACATAGTTCTTTCGCCCTTGGGGCTGCAATCGTTTGGTCGCCGGCGTGTGCAGCGGTGTCAAAAAACAAAGAGACATAATTATAGAGATGTCGTCAAGGTGACATGACCTAAAAGGAAAGAAGAGGACTCAAGAAAGGTAAAGTGGTCTAGTACTAAATTATAGAAGAATAGAAGATTTACAGAAGGGACGGGCAGGCCCGGTCAGTCTAAAAAAATTTTAACCTAGGCCGGGCCCTGCCTAATTTTGTGCAGTTAGGCTAAACAATATAGAAAATCTTTAGTTCTGAAAGAAACATTAGGATAACTTAAATTTTAGTCTGAACAAAACCGAAGTTAATATAGTTGGATTCCAAACGAATAATAGAGGGTAGAAAAGTGTTTACAAGGCAAACGCAATTGCGTACAAGCAGTTTTGGCTTGATAATTATTTTCTACACTCCATTATTCGTTCTGAATCCGTCAATAGCTTAGTATTATTAAGTTTAGAAGTTCTTGGAAGAACCAATTTTATCATTAAAGAGAGTAAATGAGAAAATTAGAGTTCTTAACAAAATTATATTGTTTTAAAATAATCTAAATCTTCGTTTCAATTGAAATAGTGTGAACGGACATGGTTTGGTTGTCAATGACCTCCAAACCCCAAGGTGAAATAGAGGCAAAGACTAACTAAGACAAATGAGCCAGTGTTAGAGGACTTGGCCCGGTGGTCAACCGATTCAAAATATACCTTTAAGTTATAATATCAAAAATAAATTTATCTATATAAGACTATCTTTATTGTTAGAAAAAACAGTGTCAATTTGAATCTAAACTGTTTAGAGAGCTGTAGTCTGTTTCAAGAATTGGGTTTAAACTATAGAATTTAATATTAACATATAGTAACATTCGAGAAAAATAATGGAGTGGTAAAAATAAATCTAGCCGAGAATGGCTCTGACAATTTTTGAAATACGAAAAAAGACGCAAAATTTCCTTAAAATACGCAAGTTACACTCCATTATTCCTCTTGAATCAGACTATAGCGAACGATTAGTACTGTGAATCAAGAAAAGTTAGCGTTGTAAGTGTTTTACATAAAAATATTTTCTTGGGAGGTTGTCATAATACATTTTCTAGTCTAAATATAGTGTTATTCCCTTAGAGGCTGGGCAATGAAACTAAAGAAATGTGGGAGCCCAGCGGCATTACTAATTGTAAATACATCAAATATTGTGTATATATGGAAATTATAAATAAATAACAAAAATATTAGGTTAACACTTAATTATTAATTTCATAGTAACCTATTAATAACTAAACTAATAGTAAAATTGTACTGTTGGAAAGAATTACATAATATTTCACCGCGCTCTTCAGTCAATGTCTTGAGATAAATTGTTGCGTAATATATTCAAGAATGAATCAACCCTTAAGGTTCTAAGACTCCTAGTTTCGTAGCAAGAAAGGGCCCCCCTGGGGGGCCTGCCATACGCGAGCTCAATGCGAATACAAATACTCTCCATGAGAAATGTCGTTTCCGGAATTTTCATGTTATTTCTAACAATCTTTTTAGATAACCTGAATCTTTTAAGTTATAATATTAAATTTAGTTTTTAACTTATAACTTAAAATATTTCAATTGCAATAGGAAATTCAAAATAGGCCAGGCTTTAAACGCTAGAAATGCTATTATCCGTGAGGTCGAGTGCTTTCCACCACCTGTCCGGATAATGCGAAAATTAATAAGGAATAATATAATTAATTTTGAAAATAAACGAGTATTCTCAACAAATAACTAGTAATCTATAGTGAAAGTGCTTTTTCTGATAAATATTTAGTTCTATGGTGGGAGGAATATTTTTGAAGATCTTGGGTATCGTCATTGATTCAAAATGAGTGGGTTTCCAGAAGAACTGCGTACAATTATGTAAATTTTAGGTTATGGATAGTGGGGATTTAGTTAAGATGCGGGTTTATTCTAGTAGATTAAGACCCGATGGTACTAGAAGGAAGAAATGAATGATATACTCTAATAATTAGACCTTCAAATAAACTAGACCTCAAAATATGTAGTAGACAAATCTCATTTAGTTTAAAGGTCTATTTATTATAAAGCGAGCGCACAATTATATCGGTTGCTTGTACATTTTTTTTCGATTTCCGCGGTCCTTCTAAATTCTACAGTACAGCTCTGCAAGCGATTCATCTGTCGACTATATAGAATCTACGAGTTTCAGGCTATGGCAAGTGGGAAACGATCAAATATACTTTTTAAGATCAAATACCTCCCAAATACTTTTTTCAACTTGTCTTTAATTTCAAAAATGTTACTATAGTGTTGTTAATAAACGAAATATATCTAAAGCTATATGTTAAACCACTATTTCCTCTTATTTCTAAGGTAATCGATGCTGAGTGCGCAAAAAAAACTCATCAGATACGCAATGCTAGTCGGTGTATTTTGCATATTCCACACGCCACCCACAAATGTAAGTAGAAATGACACCGCGTCCGGGAAAAAGGATCTCACGCGGTAACCTCAGAAGAATTCTAAAATCTTTAAGTCTAAATATAATTAAATATATCTTTTTACATTGTTGTTCTAGACTAGATTACATAGTCAATATGAAATTGCTTTTCTTAGGAAATTTTGTAGTCTGGGTACAAATTTATATGCGCCGTTCGACTAAGCTAAATGAACAAAAGTATAATCTTAGGAAATTCTCCGAACGCATCAGCAAATTGCGCAAAAGAAAACGCGCAAAATTTGAACTTATGTAGCAGCTATAGTATGTTTCAAATAGTAGACTGCATCGCGCCGGTCGTACTCGATGAGTGGTGTTGCAAAAGATTTGAGCTGCTACAACTAAAGGCTGGCGCGATGCAGGCCAGGTTTTCAAACAGACTATATTTATAGTCTATCTCAAGACCTAGCTTTCCAGCGCTGTATGACGAGCCGGGCCCTGTGTTATATTAAATGAATGTAAATTAGGTCGACGTGGGGCCGTTTCTCCAAAAGTACATTCATTTTTTATAACACGGCGCCGCGTTCGTCATACCGCGCCGAAAAGCTAGGTCTTGAGATATACTATATATTAAATTATACTTAAATAAGACTAACTAAAGTCAATCTATCGGTTTTAGAGTTGTGTTTTTGTGGATGTTTTGGGTTCCTTTCTGGCTCGATTAACCGCTTGGCTGAGTTTGTCAGCCGAGTTCTCGGTGAATAAAATAATTGAATTTTGTCGATGGGAAAGTGAATGCGAATGAGTAATCGAACACGGCGACAAGGGCTCTTTTTAAGGGAAAAGAAGAATTTAGGAAAATGTGAAATCATGTTTAGTTTAGTTTTCTTCAACAGATTAGTTTAGAAAAATCTAGAACAGAAAAATAAAGGATTGACAGAAAAAGTTTAGGCCGGGTGTGCTAGGCCTTATTACTTTTGATTCCGACTGTATCTACATAACGGGTTTTAGTACAAAATTTCCTTAGATCTATATAATACAGACTATATTTAAATATTTAAAAAGAAACAAAATTACATATTCAGCTCTTAAAACAAAAGTGGACAGTAATCCTCGATAATTACAGTCATCAAGTTTAAATTAAAAATGCAAATCGCTTCGGGGCCCATAAGGGACTCATCGTTTGGTCCTTTAAACCGCCATGGGTCAGTCCTTGCTGGCAGGCGTTATATCCAACCATCTGGTGTTATTTTGTGTCACTTAGGATATTGGCAGACGGCTTTTCCAGTCAACCCAAAGCCAGTGAATAATAAAAGTCAATACGGAACTATTAAAATATATTGTATTTAAAACATAATATTTAAACATTTATGAAACACATTCAAAGATTTCATTTAAACTTTAAATTCCTTGAAAAATTGGTGTTTTGGAGAGTTTTTATAACTTTTTGAGATATTGGAGTATTACTAACCGTAACTATCAATATAGCTCAAGTCAAAGTTTTCTAAACAAATGTGAAATATAGTCTACGACATTAGCGCAGTATCCTGGGGCGCAGCGGTGTTATATAAAAATGAAAGGAAAATCGGTGAAGTGGGAGGCTTTTTTTAAAAGTACATTCATTTTAATATGCGCTGTGATCCTAACCCTTGATACAGACTATAGTACGAAATATAATAAAATGGCAGATTCATAACTTTTCTGCTGTAATATAAATTTCTCTTTCGGAATAACAAGTGAAATTTATGGTGCTGAGAAGAATTTATATGAAAGCAAATATTCAATGGCAAATATATGAGACGAACGCTCTTCTTTTACGAAATGCCAATGTTTTGCTATATTTTTGTAAAGTTTTTAAGTCTTTATCGAGATTTAAATCTAATAAACATAATAAAACTAATACATATAAATCTTGTAAAACATAAATAAGCTAAATTTGCCAGAACTTTGTCAGTTTTCAAGGAATTAAAATCGAAGACACGACGAAATGGCCGAAAAAAGATGTGCAAACATGCGAAACGAGCGGCCGAACGAGGAAATCGCAAGATTAAGAGAAAAAACAAATAGAATAAGGAAACGAGTTTGAAAGTTAAAGTTTAGTAAAAGTATTCGAGTTTATAAATTATAATAAACTATATAGTCGATTTCAAAACGAAGAACGGAGTGTAGAAAATTATTCAAAATCAAACGCAATTGCGTAAAAGCAGTTTTACCTTGAATATTATTTCCTACACTCCATTATTTGTTTTGAAATCCGACTATAAATAGAACATAGATATGCTCTTTGAAGAGTATTTTATTATCATAGTATCTTAAATTAGCTAGAGTTCCAGGGCTATTTCCTGAGGGAGGAGCGGTGTTAAAAAAATTGAATGTACTCTCGAAACAGTACGCAGTCCATCTAGTTTTTATTCATTACTATTTAACACTGCTACTCAAGAATACGGCGCTAAAAACCAGATCTTACAGAAGATCACGAGATATTACTTAACCTTATGGTCAATAACTTTAGTATAATTCTAAGTTATAAGTTCTAAACTTGTAAACTAGACTAATATATCCGTTCGGAACTCCTCCTTCTACTATAAATCTTCCTTTTAGTATCCTTTTTAACTACTAGATGCTGCTTCTTTGCCGGTAATTTGCCAGTAAGATAAATGTATTCGCGGCAGATGAACATCTCTAAGCAAAAGGAACGAACGCAGTGCATTTAGGTGAAATTGGCAATTTATAGAAGAAAAATAGAGTTTTAAAGTTTAGTTAATGTGCAAAGCTGTGTATTAAAGTTAGGTATGAGTGAGTTTTATTATATTTAAATTATATTTAAAAATCAACGAAATACTAGTCTCCAGGAGTTTTTAAGTGAAGAAAACTATTTAAAACTTTCAATGAGTTGCCTTGGATACATAGTCGGATTCAAAACGAATAATGGAGTGTAGAAAATTATTTACAAGCCAAAAGCAATTGCGTACAAGCAGCAAATTATTTTCTACATTCCGTTATTCGTTTTGAATCCGATTATACTTCATAATTTTGTTTTCGGACCCAGATTAATCTTTTCTGAGTGAAAACATAATATATTTATAGTTAAAGTAAAGTTTAAAGCTAGTAAAGCGACAAAGTTTGTAGATTTTATTGGCAGTCTTGTGAATTTGAGTCTATTTGGTGGGAGTAGTCTTCTAGCTGATAACAAATGCATATCAGACATGAAGGCAAATACACCAAATGAGAATATTATTAAATATAAGAGAAAACATTGTCTTTAGAGTAATGAAATTAAAGTTATCTTAGGACTATAGAACATATTATTGGTAAAATCCCTCAAATGTTAACTGTTGTTTCGAGATTTTGAAGAGAAACATATTTAATATCGGTAGTTTTTTCCGGATTTAATCTGCAATATGTCTTGTACAAAGGCATTTTGATCGGTTATTGGTTGAAACACTTCGAGAATAATGATGAAGTGGTAACAATAATCTCGTTTATAATGGCTCTGGAAGATTCTGAAATCTTCCAGAGCCATTATAAAAATACGCTAGGAACACTTCTTTATTACTTTCGAATCATATTAAAGTAAGCCCAATAAAATAGTGAATATCTTCTAGACTTCCAAGAAAACCAATGATTTCATTGAAAAATGTTGTCTGATGTTGAGCAACACTTTCTTATTTCCTCTTCCTTGTAATTTCTCTTTAAAATGCAAATTTTACTATCAAATAACGTTCAAGAGCCTGCAATTAGACCAAATAGAACGCCTATTTGAGCTAGAGAAAATATTGATTAGAAGGTTACACGCAGTGAAACGAATATCTGACAGATGGTTGGAAATAAGGTAACTAGAGATCGAGATCTGGTAGGAATGAGATCTTTAAGAGCTTGGGTGGTCCCAAAAATGTAAAATATATGTAAAATCAACTGCTAAAAGCAAACCGGGCCCAGTGAAAAACCTGGTGGTTACAATTTCATCTGGCAGGAAGACAATTCAACAATGCAACAATTTCAAGTACTTTCCAGTTATAATCGAAATATTAAGGCTAAAAAGTCCAGTTCAATAGCTAAATATGCCTTTTCCTCTCAACAAGTGACAATTTCCTTGTATATTTGACTGAATATGTATATAATAATTATATATGAAGGGGGTAAATGCAGGTGTATTTGATGAGAAGCGACCAAATTGTAATGACAACCCGTAAACGACGCCCTAATAACAGAATACACAATAACTGCAAATATTCAAACACAACAGGTCATGGATTTTAGAAAGGAGGAGTGTTCAGATTTTGGAGAGTTGATCCTAAAAACAAAAGAACATTGTAGATTCTAAATGTTTTGAAGCTTTAAACTATAGTCGGATTCAAAACGAATAATGGAGTGTGGAAATTTATTTCCAGTCCAAAACTGCTCGTACGCAATTGCGTTTGGCTTGTAAATAATTTTCTACACTCCATTATTCGTTTTGAATCCGACTATACAATATAAATCTTTTTTCCGTTAGATTAAAACAAACTGCTTATATAGTCTGTCGCAAGAGCTTGGTTTTCAGCGGATCATTCTGTGGAGACATGACGTTAGGTTAAAATAAAATAAATTTTTATAAAAGCTTCCAGTCAAACTATTTTCCATTTGTTTTTATCTAACACCGCTGCTGAGCAGGATACTGTACTGGAAACTTAGTTCTTGATAAAGACTATAAAACGGTTCAAAGATGATTTTTGGTATTTATGGTCAGTTTCATATTCATTAGACTGAACGGTCTTAGTCTTATTTCAAAGCAAAATATATCCTCTAAACGGAAATTTAGTACTTCAGTTGCAATTTGTAATACGAGAACTAAGGCTGTTTTTTCTTTTCTCAGAAATAAATTCAATTTTACAATTTCTAAATTCCTGCTTAGCTCTTTTCGTACACAGCCAACCGCTAAGTGCTTGATGTTGAAATTCAAGAGCCACTTTGAAAATTCGAACGGCGGCGTGAAATTTAACAATTTAAATGTAAAATACTATAGAACTGGACATTATTAAAAGATAGACTAGAAATATAAAGAATAGTATGATTGTTGCTTGAGTTCCAGAGAAAAAACAGAGTTGATTAAATGTTTTTACTTCAAAATTTGGTAATAAAAGTCTACATTAAAGGCCACGTGCACCAGAAGAATGAATGTTAGAAAGGAGCCATCTCGACTCAGAAGATTCCGGAATCAATGGCCGAAGCCCTGCCCCGAAGAAATCTTTTATTATTATGTGATTCGAGTGATACAGAAAATAAAATACTTTTAAAATACTAAAGGATACGTTTTCAATGCTCTTGAATAACAGCGGTATTATATAAAAATGATTGGAGTTTCAGTGGATTGGTAGACTTTTCTTCAAAAACACTTTGTTTTTTATTTAACACCGCCTTTCTGTAGGATACCGCGCGGTAAACCTATCTATTGATACAGACTATACATGCATTTGTATTCTTTTTCATTTGAGTACTACCATTAGTTAAGTAGCTCTTGTTAGGGCAGCCATATGTTATTAAGTGGTGTTTAGAAAATATACATCGCGCATTACAAAAATACAAAATAGGATGTTATGAAATATGTTATGTAAATAGAATCTTTAATACTTTGTATATAAGTATAATATATTTGTTATAAATTAAATTGTTCACTATTCGAAATAACTTATAAAAAACATGTCCAGCTCAGTTAAAACAAAGTCGAAACTAACTTACGTGGTTTATAGCGACGATTTATCAAATCGGATAAAAAAAACGGAAATAATTTTCAAAAGAGAAAACTTCCTTTACCTTCACAAGTTATTTTGTAAAACTGGCTTCCACTAGCTATATTCGTTATTGGATAAAGTTGTTCAAACTATAAATTTCGCCAAGAACATTGACTACCAAAACATTAGAGACTATAAAATCTTAGTATTTTCTATAATTCGACAATTTGTCTTCTCTCGCCCTATATTAATCCTCAAATATTGCACATATGACACAATTTACATATAAATATACATTATTAATTAACCCAAATGTGCCAGTATTAGGCTACTAGCAGGGGTGCAAGAAACACATAATAAGCAATAGGGATGTCAAGATAATAAAAACTAACACTTTAAATTTATAAATGACTAAACTTATATAAAGAGTATTTGAATACCAGCAACTTTTACGTTCATATGTTTAAATGAAATCGGTACAGTTATTTAGGAATACAGAATATCTGATTAATATTGCAAATGCACAGAACTTTGAAGAAAAGTGTTTCTTTGCAGAAAAATTATTTAAAAGCTATAGTTAGATTGAAAAGTAATAAGGCCGTGTATGCAGCGTATTTAGTCATTTTTAACACTACGCCTGCTGGCATTCTACGCGCGCGATAGCAGCAGATTACAAAATTGCTTTCGCTCTGCCTTACTCTGACAAAATATTGCAACAATCTTGCTTCTTAACACGGCCGTATTACTTTTGCTTATTAACACGGCCGTATTCTATATAAACATATATATAAATGTATTTAATATTATAGGAATGTTGTTGCCTTCTTGCATTGGCAGTCGCCTATAAGTGTTCGGACTTGTCAATTAGAGTTCTCTCTTTATAGTATTCAGTCTATCTAATTCAGTTGCAATTAGATGGATCCAAAGGCAAAGGAATATCTAACAAGAAGCGCGGAGCAACATTGGAGAAATAGAGGCGGAGAAAGATCAAAAGGGGGGAATCTTAAATTGCCAGCGTACTAATACATAGCTAATAACAAGATCTACGTTGTCAGCGCTGTATACTGGGTGGCAGCGGTGTTGTTTAAAAAAAGGAAAATTATTGGATTTTGAGATTTTTCCTCGAGAATTCATTTCTTTTCAACACCCCGCCTTTCTTAAAGATACTGCGCTGGCAACCTTGCTCCTGATACATACCATGTGGAAGAAAAGGATTTAGTAAAGGCTCTAATCTGGTCAAAATAGGTTAGGCGGTTTTTTTAAATTCGAAACTCTTTTATATACGGTTATGGTCATTTGAACAAAGAAAAATAGAATGCCTCTGAAGAATACAAAATAGAATATTAAGGATTCTCAAAATCAGAAACACCTGGACACAATTGCACATTTGTGTCAGCTAAACTTTAGTTACTTAAACGCAATAATTTCTTTACTTCAAATACTTTAAATTATAATTTTACTCATTTTGGTGTACTTTCTATGACTAGGCCCCGCCCCCTTCAATGAAACATAAATGGACCTAGCCGTACACAGCCAAACATAATATGAAAAGAGCTGTCAGACTCAAAACCAATTACAAATCATTTATGCAGAAGGGCCACACTGCGTTTAGTAGAAAGAGGGTAGTGGAGTACTTTAGGTTATATTAAATATAGAGTTTAGAAAGTTGTATTTAACAGTTGAAACTACTGGTATTAACATAGATGAGATATAATTGACGTAAAGAATCTATGTTTACACTCTCGAAACCTGTTGTATAAGTGAAACATGCATTTTGTTACCGAAATCAAATTCAGTTGAAAGTTCATATATTGTATAGTCGACGCATGAATCGTTTGCAGGGGTGTACCGTAGAATTTAGAAGGAGCGCGGAAATCCAAAGAAAATGCACAAGGAACCGATATAATGTGCGCTGGAATTATAATAAAATAGACCTTTAGCTGCAAGCGATTCGTCCGTGGACTATATAGCATCTATTATTTGAGCTTATGTTATCCTGGACAGACCTGATATTGTCGCACTCATTTCGTCTCGAGTTCATTTCAACCTTATGCGAAACATTCATGCGATAGCGAGTATATACAGACTGTTTTTTTTTTCAAATTTTGAGTCGGCGAAATTATATTTTTATTTGGCATTGGGGCGGAATTGCCCAGTGGATAGAAGCTTTGCTTCATAATCTCGAGGTCGATGGTTCGAATCCGCCCCAAAGAACGAATTCTTGCAAATTTCTGATCCGCCGCCTCCGCTCCCCAGGTGCATTTCAATGGAGTCCTGGTTCCCTATGGTCCCTTCGTCTCACTTCTTCCTCCAAATATCTGTGATCTCGGGTTTCGTAAAATATGAATAAACAATTGGCATGTTGACTGAATCCCCTCTTCCCCTTACTAATACAACATTACAAACTCACCGTCCAGTTTAGCGTCTTTATCACCTAAAATGATTAAATAAATAACTGAATATCTCACCATCTTCTGCTGTTCTAATTTGTCTTAGCGGGGTTGGGGTGCCGGTACCATTCGTGGTGCTAGCTAACATGCTCAATTCGTACAGAGTAAAAGGCAGCAGTCCGGTTAGGTTAGCTTCGGTAGCTCTTGAAGCTACAGTAACCGTATTCCACTCGGGATCCTCTTTGACTTCTTCGGAGGCGGAGCCTTCTATTTCGGATGAGAGCTCATCAGAAGACAGCAGGCCCACAGGTTCTGGAGGTCGGATTCGATAGCGAATTGTGAATCCGGTGATTTCCGAGTTTTTAGTAGTAGGAGGGGACCATCGTAGGTAAAGTACAGTAGGTCTGATACTTTCAATCGATAGGATGCGTGGTGCAGAAATAGCAGCTGAAAACACAACACAACGGTCACAACACGAGATTACAAGCAATGTATAGTCCATCTCAAGGCATAGGTTTCCAGCGCGGTATCACGAGCGGGGCGCAGTGTTATAAAAAGTGAATTTACTTTTGGAGAAAACGCACCACGTACACTGATTTTACATTCATTTTTTATAACACTGCGCCCCGCTCGTTATACCGCGCTGCAAAGCTAGGTCTTGAGATGGAATATAGCAGTAAACATAATAATGCCTACATGTTCTTATTTAATTTTCAATATGCATCTACCTCACAATATAAATTCATTTTTCAATGAAAATCCTAGTTTTTGTCTTTTCAACTGTTTTTGACTTTATCTAGCGCCTTGTATATATAGTATGTTTCAAAACCTTGACAACATTGCGCTGTGTTGCCAAATATTGTTTTTGAAAAGGTTCTGAATTTCCCAATGTCCCTTTCTTATTTGAAGGCAAATTTTGCAACACCGCACTTGGATTAAAACCGGTCGCAATGTAGTTTTGGTTGTGATAAGGACTATATCTTCTGAATCTCTGAATGAACTTACTTGATTCAAGAGTCTTCGCTACTGTTGGCTCCGAAAGTTCCCCACTACCTCTACTAGATTGGGCAGAAACCCTAAAACATTTCAAATATTATTAAAATAATCTAAAACAAACCTAAATGCATAATAAGTATTCGGTTCTAATCCAGTTACTAGATGCTTTTCGTGTGGAGATGTTAGAGTAAACTCCCGGTCACCATCTGAACTGTTGAAACGAACTGTGTAGCCTAGAAATATACAGTAAAGAGACACGGAAAGTAAGGTTCTAGTTTTTTTTTTTTATTTTCATATATAGTCAGCACCGAGAGTAATAATGGAGTGTCACTTGCGTATTCATAGCATTGTTAACACAGCACCTGCAGGCAAATCGCACGCGCGTACTTGCAAAGTACAATATTGAACGGAGAGTATCCACTAGATGCTGGCGCGGTGCTCGCAAAAGGGGCTCAGACGATCGTTGAATTCATTACACTCCATCGCTACTCTTTGCGCTTACTATATATAAGGTGCTTACCGGTAATAGGCATTGAATGTAACGGTTTATCCCATGTTAGTTGGACTCTACGTGAATCTGCCGGTTTTGCTTGCAGGTTCGGCGGTTGTCCAGGCACTGAAAACATGAAAAATAAGCTATTCTCACTCATAAAACAACATCAAAGGCTAAACTTATTTGTGTAAAAGCTTTTCTTATGGAAAAACAACTTTATTGCTAGGGTTACTGTGCTAAAATTAGGCAACTAATATAAATATTTTCTTGAACTTGGTTCTAGTTTACTTCATTATAGTCCATAACAAAAAGAAGACTGCATTGCGCGGTGTTGTGTAAAGTTTGGAAAATCGCTCGTTCTGTGGCAAAATTGGAAAACCATTGACGTTTGTTGACCATTCACCATTGACGTTGACATTGTGTTTTGACGCGCAATTTTTTGTTTGTTGTCAGAAAAATATTATTGTACTAGTTTTATTTTGTATCATATCCAGAAACAGACAAATAAGCAATGGCTGAAGCCTACCTATACCACCGCGCTCTGCGATCTTTTGTTTGTTATAGACTATAGTTAAAACTCTTTTAGCCTGTCCCGATGCGGAACAACATTCCAAAAGAAAGGTCGGGTCAAATTTGAAACGCTATATCTACTAAATGCAGACACCTTGTTAAATTTAAATAACTTACATCCATAAACTGTGCTAACAGTAGCCATATTCGACATAGGACTATATCCTTTCGAGTTTCTGGCTTGAACATGCATGTAATATTTTGTATCTGATTCCATTCCATACAAAGTTGCCATTAATTCATCGGCTTTTGTTTCGTGCTAAAGTAAAAAATGTTTTAGAAAACATTTAAAATCTTTCTTTTTATAATTTTATTTATTAAAAACTCACTTCTTTCCAGTTTGCATATGGTGTTGAGGGATCTTCTTTAGTATAAAGAATCTTGTAACCAGTTACTATACCATTAGGCTTTTCGCTAGGCGACCATTTTACCAGAATTGAGTCTCTGAACGTATAAATGAATTGACTAAAACTAAATCTTGAATACCTAATTAGACTATATATTTAAAAACTAATGCCTAAACTACAATATAGAAGAATTCTAGAGTAAAGCCAAGCTTGCAATATGTTCCACCCGCGTAAAATACCAGTAGATGCGGTGTTCAAAATGGGGAAATACGCAATTTATACAGCTGTTTTACTTTTGAATCCGACTCTATCAAAAGTATTCTCTTTACGCAAACAAAGTTTCATTCATTTTTCTACAAACTTACCTATTTAGGCATCTTGCTTGTAATTTAGTCGGAGCAACTGAAGGTAGTTCTTCTGATGTCTGCACTTCTTTTGGTATAGTTGCAGGTCCGGGGCCTACTTCACCAACTGATTGAACTGAGAACTCATACACCTGGAAAACCAAACTTTATTCATTCATAAAGCTAAAAATAAGATGCCATAGAAAAAAAATTTTTTAGAACATTATAAATTTTCGAATAACTGACCTGGAATGGTTCTAATCCAGTAACTTCGAGGTGTTTCAGACTAGAATCCACATTTTTCATCTTGATATTGTGCGAATCGGCGTATCTAAAGAAGTATTTATCCAAAAAATGCTTTTCTATCTTCTCTAGAACTATATTAATGATTGTTATAAACTTTTCAACTATGTAAAACTTTCTTATATATCTTCTAGTCTGGGTTTACGGCACAGCATCCCGACGAGAAGCGGTGTTTAATAAAAAAGAATGAACTTTAGAAGAAAGACTTTCCATGTATTAATCCCCCATTTACTATAGTATAGTCCATAACAAAAAGAAGACTGCAGTGCGCGGTGTTGTGTAAGGTTTGTAAAATCGCTAGTTCTGTGGAAAATTTTGAAAACCGTTATATGGTTCGATGCTCAATTTTTTGTTTGTTATTAGAAAATATTATTGTACTAGTTTTATTTTGTATCATGTCCTGAAAAAGGCAAATACGCAATTGCTGAAGCCCACGTATACCACCGCGCTTTGCGGTCTTTACTTTGTTATAGACTATACAACACCGCTTCTCTCCAGATTACTGCGCTAAAGACGTAGCTCTAAATGCAGACTATAAGCATTTAGTTGGTAAAGTTATATTAACACTGCACATGCACAATACAACATTTGACTTACTGTGGATCATTATTTGTAGTTACAAGAGGAATGAAGGAAGAGGCGGAGTTAGACCTTTAAATGGTACGGACAGTTAGACAAAGGGGATGGGGGGTACATGGGGGTATTTCAGGACTCCCCAGAATACAGAAACAGAACTATTTCAGAATGTAAGTTTAGGCCTTCAAAATAGTTCTGCTTTTACGGAGGAACTAGCCTACGAGATATAGATATAGTCAATCCTAAGAGTAACAATGGTGAGTAAAATAACATTAATATCTATGAAATTGGTTTAAAGTTATTGAAAATGAAAATTGACATAAAATTATACGTAAGTGTCACTCCATAGCTACTCTTTGTTTTTGTATATGGGCCCTTGTTATATCAATATTGACTTCCTCCATCAAAGCAAACCATAACCATTTTTGATGAATGTATTCTTGTTTTCGGTTTCATGCTATTGGTTATAATATCTATAAAATTGCACACCATGCTGAGTATCCCCGGTACTTTCTTTGGTAATATAGTCCATCTCAAGACCCAGGTTTCCAGCGCGGTATGACGAGCGGGGAGCAGTGTTATAAAAATGAATGAAAATTCGGTCGTCGTGCTGCGTTTTCTCCAAAAGTACATTCATTTTTTATAACACAGTGCCCCCCGTAATACCGCGCTATAAACCTTGGTCTTAAGATAGACTATATTATTATATAGGTTATCACACCATGCTATTAACATCTAATCTATCCCAAACCTGACTTACTTTTGTCTGTATTTAACTAAAAAATATAGTATTTTATCTTCTGTCCGTGGATGTTCCCATTGTATTCTAACACTTGTAGAAGTTACTTCTAATATCTTTAAATGACGGGGAGGCGGAGCCAAGGCTATAAAATAATGTTTAAACAAATAATTTGTAAAACTATGACACCATCATTGAAGTGACCGAAATCTAGTTTTACCAGAAGAGTATTTATCATGTTTACTGTCTGAATATGACTTCTTGTATTCATAATAACAGGAGTGGGTGGGATGGATCGATGA
Organism: Phasmarhabditis papillosa; assembly: GCA_034691345.1. Taxonomy (NCBI): domain Eukaryota; kingdom Metazoa; phylum Nematoda; class Chromadorea; order Rhabditida; family Rhabditidae; genus Pellioditis; species Pellioditis papillosa. Next base: position 17,312 of record JAQGAV010001278.1, read on the forward strand.
AACTTGTCATCTGCGAAGCCCAGGATCTAACTCTGTATTTAAGCTAACAGCCGAACTGGATTTGCTATCAGACGACAACCTTGGATGGACAGAAAATGCAGCCCAAGTATCTACTAAGTATGTTCAGATGTTTGCCGACGCCCTATGAATTCCCATCCTCGCTAAAGGAAACGTCAGTGTGACTATTATTATTTAAAACATTGGTATTTCATACACTTATTTTAAATATGTTCATTTTTCTTATTTAATACTAACCTTTAACTTCAACGGTAGTTGTGGCTTCAATATTTCCTAATTTGCTTACGGCAACACACGTAAAGTTCTCTGTTGACTCCACATTGGATAAAGAAAGTACATTCTTTCCAATGGGGGCAGTGGCAGGATCGTCCAAGACTACTAAAAGACATTGAATAGTTTGCACTGTATAGAAATGTATAAAACGTTATAAACTTTATTAGAAGTATATTTATCATTCGAACAATTATTATTAATTTGTAACGTTTATATAAATAACTATTAAGAGTTATAGTTCTATTAAAGAATAATAATGGAGTGTTAAAAAATAATCTCGTTGAAATTAACTCTGAAAGTATTCGAAAACCGAAAATATACGCAAAATTTCCTTAAAATACGCAAGTAACACTCCATTATTCATTTTGAATCACATTATACAAAGGTTGATGTAATATAACCTCAACAATGATGATCTCTATTTAATTTACCTATAAATGTACTCTAGTTGAGTCTTTGCCGATGATTCGAGGTTCTCCAAACGGGTTAGTTCTCCTCTTTGCATAATGTCATAGGCTAGAGTACCCTTGTTTATGTCAGTGAAAGGACCGAGCTGTTTGCTGTCGCCTGAAATTAAACGTTCTATTTTAAATGTGTATATTGTTATAAATTGTTAAGTTATAATATAAAGTTTCAAATTAAATAAGAGTGTTTATAATTTATATCAGTTCTATCAAAGTGAACCAAGTTGTAGTCGGTGGCCAATCGCTTGCTGCTAAAGGTCTAATAAGTTCTAATTAGAGCATAGATTTGCTCTAGTTGCTTTGATAAACTCTAATAAATTTCCAGTTTGTATCGTAACCCCTAGCGATGAGTCCGCCGACAATAGTTTTGTTCCAACTTCATAGCCTACCTAGCAATGTATCTTATAAGTTAGAAACCATATTTATATCATTATTAATTCTAACATACCAACTAGTGTAATATGCTTAAGATCTGGGAGTCTCATGTACATAATAAGAGCATCAATGGGAGAGAGTTGACTGGCCTCGTCGACAATCAAATGAGAAATACCAAAATTCTTTGTCTTAGTCATTAACGAGGCAGTTGTAGCGAAAACCTGAAATAAGTTTAATAAGAGGTTATAGTCAATCACAGGTGGTTATCCGGGCCGAGCCGGGCCGGGAAGGCCCCGCCGGAGATTTGAAACTGAGACTGTAGCCAATGATATTAGGAGATAAGATTAGAAAGTTTATTAAAACATGGCAAAATAAGTCTAAGTTGTGATTAGCCAGCACATTACCGTTGGAGCATAGTGAAGGACAAATGCTACGCCAACATTGACTTCGGCGCGATTCAAATCAGCCAGCAACTCGAACTTGCACTTCCATTTTTTCTCAACTTTCTCTACCTAAAATATAAGATATAGGTTAATCAATTCAGAAACAAATAAGTTCTCTAGCACTTTTACTTTTACAGTAAACTTTGGGCCGGTATCACGAAAAAAATTTTCGTATCCTTTTTTTAACTAGCAATATGGAAAGACGTCAATTATTGAAACGAGAACTTTAGCATTTTTCTAAAAACATCGTCTTTACCTGTTTCTGCAATGCGTCCTCTGCACCTTTCCAAGCAAGAAATGTAGTGGGAAAGAATTTGTCGGTCATCAATGGCTGAATTAGTTTCTCGTTGCGAATCATTCTTCTCAGTGATATCTCGACAATCGGCTAAAATATTCGTTACAACTATAGTTCGATTTTTATATTTAAAAGTAACAAGGCCGTGTATGCTGCGTATTTCGTTATTTTTAACACTGCGCATTCTACGCGCGCTTTATCAGCATATTGCATACTTGATTCGGTACTGCCTTACTCAAACCCAATTTTATTAACATTAACACTGCTGTTTCGACTATAGTTATCCTATTGGTTTTCTTGAGATTCTACTAAATTCTATTTACCATCTAACTTCTAAAGTTTAAAATGGCTAACAAGGGAAGTGTCTGAACTCGACCTGACCTTTTGAAACGACACATTGCCAACTTGTGACCTCTCGCTTATGAGACTAAAACACTACCACTGGGCTACCGAAGTTGTTGACTTCACTACTTCTAACTGGTAGCCTTCTGAGCAAAATTTTCAAACGACCGTAGCTGCCCGGCCTGTTGCAGTTAATAAAAGTGATTTTCGGTGTTGTTTATGAACTTCTGTAGGCCTCTTTAGGTGTCGGTTCGAGTTCAAATACTTCCCTAGTAAGCCGACCGAAAAAGACTTTACTGTAAACTAATGTTGTGTAAAGTCTTTACACAACATTAGTAACATGAAGTTAACTATGAAATTCAATTTAATTTACCGCTTTTTTGTCAAGTTCTTCTTCGGCCTTCTGTGAAAATTGTCTGATGCATTTCATTTCTGGATACTCGCTCCGAATCATGTCAACAGCATTCGTCACTGCAAAATTTGTAGTTGCAACGAGAGCGAAACGAGCAGATGGATCCTCACGATGTCTGAAAATTAAAAAATATATAATGATTTCTTTATTATTAGAACTTTTTTACAACGAACTGTTTAACTTTTTTGTATACTCTTAAACTCGTTACTTATATGCTTTACTAATTTCAACAATTTCTGATATGATAGGAGTAATTCAAAATATAAAACCCTACTTTTCAGCAATGATTTGCGAGATCAGAAACGTTTTTCCACTTCCAGGAGGTGCTGACACACAGGTGAAGCCTGGTGTCTTACCAATCGCAGTTCTCACAGCAAGACGCTGACTTTCATCCAACTTTTGATCTAAATTGAGAATGTAGTATTTTTAGTTTGTTAAATTGCTAGCAATAAACGTTTACTTAAAGGGACATACAGGGACTATTTTGAAGTTGGAGAATTGTTTCTGATCTAGATAAAAATTGTACAAAAAAATTTCATTCATAGGTTAATGAGTTTTAATTAAATAAATATTAGATTTTGTATACAAAATTCGGTTAGGCTATAGCCAAACGCGATCGCCACGTTACGATCGGTAAATATCATACGGAGCTTCAGGACTAATATTTTTCAAATTTCAAATTTGATTTTGACCGGAAGAACGTTATCTTTACGATGGAATATGTAAAGTAAATTGAACTACAATTTTAAGCACGTTACGGCCAATAATGCGGTTTGAAGCTGTAACTTAGTGCGTTTTGAGAAATCAGCAACAACTCTTTTGGAATTCAATTCAGCATGAAAAGATTGTTGTTTTAAAAAGTTAAAATTATTCATAAATTTTGCTATAAAAACTGTTTTTTCTTAATTACAGTATATTAGCTAAATAGGTCTCTGTATATCCGTTTAATGTTTAGTTGAATACTCTGTACAGTAGCTTACTCACGCAAAAAACTGCTGAAAAGAATATTCATATACAGAATTGAATATTTTCCACGTGTTAATCGCGTATTTCGGTGAGGTAGAAACAGTTTTTCAAATGTGCTTATACATAGTTTTCGAGTTTTGCAAATGGCCGAAGGGTTGTAGGAGCGTGATTAGGTCATCAACACCCTAATCCCGCCCACTTTCAGCTTTTTGTAATGCTTATAAGTTATAACTTTGTTCAAAATTGATGGAATAAAATTCGATTTTCATATTTCAGTTTGATTAACTCTATTGAATGAAAGGTTAAAAACTTGGTAACAATGTTTAGATAGACCGTGCCTTTAAGACTTAGTCTTGACATATATTTTGTTCAAATTAATAGCATGAATTAGTCTACCAGTTAATTCCATATCTTCCATGAGGTTCAACGGTATGTCTAGTACATTGCTAGCAGCAGATCTACCAATACACGCTTCGAAAGGACGATCACTATCTCTCACGAACACCTCAAATTCGCTACGCAGAGAACTGAAAATACAATGTTGCGGCTGGAGTTGCAAACATATGTTTCTGCTTTTACGATTAGATCTAGTTATCTACTACTTAATATAATATATATGTTAGGAAATTGTTTTAAAAGTTTTAAAGTAATTAAGGTATTATTTTTATTATAAAGCATTTAAAAGTTACCGATCGAGCCTTGTTGAATTTACATGTTTCGGTCCCAATTGAAAATCCTTCCTTGTCCCTAAGCGCTTGCGTAACTCATCAAACAAATAATCATGTTCATCAGCTGCAATTAGACGAACATAGCTATTCCCATTCATTTTCTGAAAAAAGAAACAAGTTATTAAAAGAAGAAAGATGGAGTTATTAATCTATTTACTTTTTATTATTTTAGTATTTACTCCAATCTTGAAGAATTTATTAGTTTAACGCGTTATTAGTCTTTAAAAATTGCGTATTTGTTTTTTTTTTCGGATATGATACAAAATAAAACTATACAATAATATTTTCTGACAAAGGCCACAAAAAATGCGCAGAGAAACATATGATGGAAGTTTAATTTTGTCACAGAACGAGCGATTTTTGAAATCTTATACAACACAGCTCACTGCAATCTTTTTTTTCTAGTATGGACTATCAGACCTCTCAGGGCGGCCTCAAAATTAGGGCCGAGCCAGGGCCGGGCC
>JAQGAV010001279.1:0-22085 GCA_034691345.1 Phasmarhabditis papillosa
CTTTTTTCTGGAAGTCCAAAAACTAAAGATAGTTTAAAAATCCAAAGCATTAATAGAAACTTCTACAATTTCCTCTATTTATTATATTTTCTATTATTGAAAGTGAGAAACAGCTGTCTTTCTTGATTGATTTTCGATAATTACAGAATTATTTATTTACTCCCCTATTACTATTACTATTGAGTCGTTTTTAGCTTGCCTAAGCGATTTTGCAGAATTTTCCATCTAACTTTAAATTTAAATTAGTTATATATTCTAAAACATAATTCTTCGTCTAATAACAAATATTGAGAATAAGTTCTGGAATTTCGCAATCGGGACGCCTTACAACAGGACTGGGAATTTCACTGGCCGGCCCGGCCCGGGGCCAAAAATTTGGGAAGTCGGCCCGGAGTGGCACCGAAATTTGAGCAGTAGGCCCGCACAGGGCCGAAAATTCAAAAAAATCTGCCCGCGCAGGAATAATTTTTATGAAAAAATCGACTGATTTAGTTGAACATTTTGATAAGTAGTATCAAAAACCATCAATAGGTAAAGCTTGTTGCATTATTTATTGTTAATGAAAGAAAATAGCACTGAAAACTAACTTTTTTGAAGAATATCCTCTAAAAAATATGAAATAGACTAGGGCCGACTTTTTGGGAAATCGGCCCGGGCCGGGGCCGAAAATTTGAGCAACGGGCCGGCTTTTTCGCAGCACTGCCTTACAATAGCAATATTATGTTATTTGTGCAGGTCAATACGGTAACTCTGGGCAAGATTCTCTTAATTAACAAAAACAAAACTGTCTCGACTATTCTATATTTTAAAAAGTTATTGTTTTCTTTCACTTGAATAAATTTTATTGGCCAGAAAAGTTGTTAATGGACCTGCAGATAATTGTAAATGAGCCCCAATCAATGTAAAAGTTTATTTATTGTTCATATTCAGTATATTGACAAATATATATTCTGTTTTTACAATTTAGCTTATTTTTTTCTATTTTTCTCTGAAAACACATCGTTTTCACTATATTTTTGTTGTTGAGAGCCCTGCCTTGGCGGGGTTAGTTTTCTTTTTTTCCTTCAAAAGCAATTGTTACAAAGCGAACAAAATAGGCGGAAAATAATAATTAGAAAGCTAAATTGAGTTTACTTTCTAGAATTTGTTAGTGAAAAAGTTAGCTGGCCCAACCTGCATTTTTCCACTTTCCTTGCCAGGGTTTAAATGGTTCAGAGAACTGGCGAGTTGGCTACTCTGTGTCGGTGCTTTGAAGAAGTTTCTATTAATGCTTTGGATTTTTAAACTATCTTTAGTTTTTGGACTTCCAGAAAAAAGAAAAATTCTCATTTCGGTTGTAATTGTCCTCCCCCCTTTAAACTAAGAGACTACTCGGCTAACCACAAGTAATATTCGTATTCCGCTAGTCTTCGGCTAGTTTCTCGTTTATTTAATTAAGAAAACTCTTTTCTCTTATCTTTTAGACTATTCTATCACTTGTCTACATGTTTTTCTAACTATATCTCTCACTTTTATCCATTTACATTTTCGACACCACTGCCTTTTACTTCGAGAGCCGCGCGAATTTATATAGGATATGTGCAGTTTTGCAGGAATTCTTTTTTAGTGGAAGCTCTCTCTTGTTATATTTGTTTGACCATATATATTTATAACAAACGCACTTAGTTTATCAAAAAAGATGAACTATATGCTATATCTGAACATATTTTACATATTTTCCCGACGGGCCGCTCCTTGATTTACAGTATTTAATACAAATGTAATCTTGATTATGAATGCGCCTTTTAATTTGTACAAATTGTAAGATAGTTATTTCTATCATTTCCAAGAATACAGAGTTTAATTATCAGGGTTTCAATTACCATTATTTAAAATATTCTATTATCTTAATTCCAGTTACAAGCTGCATTCGCTCGCCACATGATCTACCTAGAAGAACACCGCGAAGTCGGAGACGGAGCCGAAGGGGCTGAGCAACTGGAACAGCAGCATAAAATATACAAAGAGCAGGCTATGGAGGATGTGGAATACGCAAAGGATCTGAAGAAGATGGGGGAGGAGCTTATACAAATTAATGATATTGAGGTTGGTGGCGACAGGTTTATTAATAGGCACGAAAAACCAATACCGGCTTGTTTATAACGGCGATTGTGACTTCCGAGAAATTTGTGTAAGAGTCGACTTGGCTTTGGTTACAAAGATTCTTGATCAACCTCTTATTTCCCTGGTAGCAGCCTTGTGTAAAAACTATATTATTATTAGAAGAACATTCTATAGTTATATGTAAAGAAGAGAGAGCAAAAAAATATGCGGAAGACACGGCCTCTTTACTCTTTTAAGATATATAACATTGTATCTATTTACTTTTAAACTAAATAGATTAATTACAGCTTTCTGGTTCTCTTCTTCCTAAATGCGATGAATTAGAAAGAATGGCGGATGCGTTAACTGGAGCCTTAGAAAGGAGAACTAAAGTATTAAGAATGAGCAAGACAATGCATACTCAAATACAACAGGTACCTACTTAAGCAAAATAAAGGAAGTTAACCAAAACATTGGGTTATCCATAAACCTATTGTAGTCGAGCAGGGCCGGTCTGAAGTTTTTGAAAAGAGAAAAAAGTGGAGTTGGCGGATTTGGGGCCAACAGAGCTCTGTAGTTGACTATAGTATAATAATTATTAAAGATTAAAGTAAACATATTGAAGCTATAAGCCACAATGAGACGTTTAGGATAATCCAACCTCATAGTGCAGTTGTGAGCGGCCCAATTATGTTAAAAACTAAAATTCTACGCTTAAACCCCTTTTAATTTTGTTTTTAAATTGGGTGGTCTTTTTCTCACTTTTCGCTGCAGATTCGCTTATCTTTTTTCACATAAAAACTGAAATGGCCAGTGATTTACTGCGCATCAATATGTTATATTTGGGGCGCGAAATACATCGTGAAATGCTGCGCCAATGCTAAAATTGACAAGTTAGGAGGTTTTAAACAGGATTTAGCTATTCTTATCATTGTGAAAAGTTGATTTTTTTGTGAAAAAGCAAATTTTGCCCATCTTGGAATAATTTTATTAAGTATTTTATTATTAAATGACATTATTATAAGTGCATATATACTAGTATATATCGCTGAATAGTAAAATAGAAAAAAAATGCTCCAAAAAATTCAAAATAGAAAGTGAGCCACGGGCTCTTATGAAAACGTATGCGTGTTCCAAAATTGTTTTTTGTTAATTTAGTTTGCCTTTTCTGACCAGGGCCGCAAGTCTGAAAATTCTGCCTGGCCGCTCCTTTCTGACCACTGATTATACGCAACTTTTTCTCCAAACCCTCAGCTCCCCTTATAATTCTTATTTTATCTGACTATACTCAGCCCTTTCTAAAAGTATCTTTAAATTCTCTATATTACTCTCTTAATTCCGCTCAATTACACTCTAAACATAGTGAATTTCGCCTAATTTCGACCAATTTGGGGCCCGGCTAAACTAAAATTTCTCTAATTCTCTCGATTGGCTGTAAATGGCCTTGTTTAGTGTATAATCTTGTCAGACTGAACAAGTGAACGGCCCCCAATTAATTAAAATACGAAATTATTTTAATTTTATCTGATGAAGACAAGTACTCAATAAGCGCAACGATTAATTCATCAACATAATGCATTTTAAAGATTTTTAATCTTGAAATTCATAATTTTGGGTCAACATTTTAAGTTTTTCACATTTTCGGGTAGGCCCAGGGGCTATGAAGATTTGATTTTATGGGATTTTTAGTTTCAATCTTTTAATTTACCGAAATAACAACAAATAAACCTTGAAGGCACGGCGTACTCAAAAATTTGTTGCATCGATGCCCGAATCCCGCCCACTTCAGCTTTTTGTAATGCTTATTACTTTCTGCAAAATTGAGGGATTAAAATTCGATTTTCATATTTCACTTCAGTTTGACTATTCTATTCTACTTTATTCTATTGAATAAAAAGTTAAAAATATGTAACAATTTTTGGGTAGACCGTGCCTTTAAAAAATAGTCGTAAAGTAATTCAAAAAGTATAATTTTAATAATTTAAGAAACATTTAACTAATAAAGTTATATGTTTTAGGCTAATCAATGGTGTAAGAAGGGTGTTGAGATGCTTACATCTTCCGAAGTAGCTAGTCCAACGGGACTGAACAAAATGGACGAGTTCTTAAGTGAAGGAAGTACTTTACAGGTTAGTTTTTTATTAAAACAATTTACATATTCGATTAAACATCCTTCAATCGCAGTTTCTGCTATTTCATAGTTTTGTTATGTTTTTCGGGCTAAAACCTTGTAAGGATAGAAAAATACACAGACTTTACGAGTTTAAGTCGCAAACAAAGAGTTTCAAAAGTGTAGTTAGTAGTTGAACCGATTATGATATGATGAATTGTAAAAACTTATTTTAAAGACGAGAATACTTCTAATAATATAGTAACTATGATTGTTTAAGTTGGATGCCCTATCGCAATCGCCCTCTATGAATAGTCTAATACTTCTAACAACTACAGATACTTCATCACTCTTAGCACAGGTTTGTAAAATATATGAAACATTTGAAATAAGTTTATATATAGTCCGTATCAAGAGCTACGCTTATAACCCATTATCAAAAGATATTTAAAAGTGAAGGTTCTCCAAATCCACCGTTTTTCCTTCCCAGGATACCTACTCCATCACATAAAAGTATCCATTAAAACTTCGCAAACACTCATTTTCTAAAGCAACAATGATCTAATTAACATTAACCCCTAATAAATCTAGTATATTTTATTATATCTTTAATGTTTATATAATTTTATACTTAAAATATGCCGACACGGCTTGCTGCATTTTGATTTGAGTCACATGCAACACTACTATGAATAATGATGCTATGCTAATTAAGTCACGCAAAAGGAAAAAGAACCCGAAATCAGAAGCGAATTTATTCATAGATGTTATTAGGAAAGGATCATAGAGTTTAATTTGCGAAGAATTGATAAACGATGAAACATGGTTAATTTTAAATATCGTCTTAATCAAGAGCTAGATTTACAGTATCCGGGAGAAGGCGATCTTATATAATAATTAATGTACCTTTGAGGAAGAGTCTCCAAATTCACCGATTTTCCATTTATTTATATTTAACACCTCTACTCTCCAGGATACTACACTGCTTCTTGATACTAACGATATAATTATTCTCTTGTATCGGTCGTATCTCACAAGAAACTTTGGATTTGTTTCGCGCAGTGTTTGCGCATACTTTCGGACATTAATTCCGGAATATTCTGAGCAGAAACGGCTCTTTTGTAGTATTTTGTTACATGCAAATTTGAATAGAAAGTCTTATATTAAGTGTTAATCCCAATCAAGAAAACCCAGTTACCCATGAATACAACAATTATAATAAACTTTAAATAAACTGTATATCCAAATTCTTATCAGATTTAATAAAAAAAGCATTTTCTTATGTTTTTAAAACAAGCCCGGTGCGAATATTCCCATTTGAATCCTATTTCAAACTTCAGGTGGCCGAGCGAATAGACGATATTCGACGTATGGCCGTTGCGCGACGCGATGCACTGGCAAAATCTTCAGAACAAAAGAAACCGCCCATTCAGGTAAATATATTATTATTATTATGAATATATATTTTAATTAATAATAGTTATAAATTTATTTTAGGTTGTTACACCGGAAAAGAAAGCAAGAAGAAAGAGTAAGGAACTACAGGTATGATTGTTGAGCTGCTACAGTTAGTACACATCACTCATCATTAAAATAAGGATTTAGAAATTTGGATAATGATTCCTATGCGAATGGTATAATGAGAAATTGATGCGGGTATAAGGGGTCGTCACATCTAAATAGGAATCTTTTTACAAGATTAATAGTAACATTCAATCAGCCGAAACAAGAATATCTATAGATTGATTCTATTTTACATCCTCCGGTTTCTACCGGGCCCTTTGAAAAAGTAGTGGAGCCGGGACAATTTTGAGAACTCCGGTTTGATCCGAGTAAAGACTGGTATACACCAAATAGCTCGACGAAACGTGGTTGATCGCCAAGAAGTTTTATTCTAAAGGCTACCAACTTCCTCTTATTAGGAAAAACTTTTACCGTAGCCTTATATTGGCTAATCCCGCTGTTCTCCGGTATAATATGGGCAAATTCCAATAGGTCTTCCATATTGTGTTAAATGTACCGTAAGACGACTAACATATATATATATATATATTATACCATTTGTTAGAACTAAGAAACTAGTAGCGGCTAGTAGCTTAGCCCCCGAACATTGATATACAGCCATATATCTTTTAACAACTAGACATTTCCTATTCTTATATAGTAGATTACAGAACCACGCACGACCAGGCCTGGCGGGGCCGTAGCTGCCAAACCGGTGGCCGGGCCCGACTCGGGCCTATTGGTAGTTCTTGCTATTCCTATATTTGAATTCCTCCTAATCCATGTTGCCTTAGCCGTATATTTTATATGCTTAGTTCTTTATGTGGGCGGCGTATATGTTAATAACTTACAAATAACTATCGATTAGTAACTAAAAGAGATCACCTTAATTAGTACTTAAGAGCCACGTTCAACTAAGATTATGTAAATCATTAATTAATTAAAAGTATCTACTTCAATCAAAAACCATTATTGCTAATTGCACTTGTAAAACATTTATATATGTTATATTCCATAAACTATCATGTTCTAATTCTTTTAAAGAAACAATTCATTCTATCCCAGCTAAGCGCTTAATTTACTTTTGTATATCTTTAAAGAGTAGTTTATCGTTTCTCTTAGAATGTATTGAAGAGAAGTTATAAACATGTCGCTAGCCGAATAGCTTTAATCATACATTTATAAATATAGTTAGTCTGTAAAACCTAGACTGCAGGCGCCGTTTGTAGCTAACGTGCCGCTATGACTGGCCTCCCGTTCAAAAGTGCAATTTTACTCGGGCCAAATTGCTTTTTCCCTTATAAAGCCGGTTATAGCGGCACGTTAACTACAAACGGCGCTTGCAGTCTAGGTTTTGAAACAGACTATACAAAATGTTTAGTAATTACATCAGGATTTAGGGGTCGATTTCAAAATTTAGCGTCAATGGCCCGGCTCCGGCGCAACCACCTTCTAGATTTGCGGTATTTGCCCGGCTGAATTCCCATCTCCGAATCGACTACATTTCGTACAATCCCCTTCTGATGATATCTCGTGCTCTAATACTAAACGCTGCTGTAGTGTTAAACTATGCGTGTCGATATTATTTGTTAATGCTTCATGCTCACTGTTAACACTCTTATTTATGATTGTTTGCCAATATACGGCCATATCATGGCTAAAACCATCCTAAATAACAATTATATTCACAATTATTTGTTTATTTATGCTAATTTTGAGCCGCATTCTATTTTGGGTAACGGGCGCACCTATGTTTTGAAATAATTGGGAAGTTTGCTTTAGTATATTCTTATTCAAGAGTAACAATAAAGTGTTAGTTGCGTATTTTTTGGTAATTTTTCGTATATTCTCGTTTTTCGATAACCTTCACCGCTATTTTCAATAGATATTTTTTAACACTCCGTTGTTACTCTTAAAACGGACTATAACTGCTACTGAAAATGATCGAACCATTAACTAAAATGTAAATGAACGTATAAGAGTCGTAATATTAATTTGGCTTTCATCAATTGAAATTGTCTTCTGCCCCTCGTAAACCCAGAACATGTACCCATTTATATATAAATCCATTCCTATAACAAAAGATTCTAACAATTAATTTAATCTTCCCTTTTCAAGTATAAATTGCCTTTCAACACTTCTCTTTGTAGTTTTATCGTCTTGTCTTTTCGAATTCTCGTCACATTGGGGTTTTTGGTTCCCGACGCGCCCTAAAACGAACACCGCCAAGGGAGTTTATTTGAATTCTGGCTTGGCGCCAATTATTAGCTACAGTAGACAGACGATTGGTAGGAAAAGAGGCGAATTTAGGTTAACAGCTATCTGAGTGAAGTGAATGGGAATAAACCGGCGGTATCTGACTTTAGCAAATTAAAAGAATACAAGATTATATTTAGTATTATTATATTTAAAACTTGATGGTGATCCGGTAATCGCCGGCTTTGTTAATAATCTTCAAGGTAATAACCGGTGCGAATGGGAATCATTGACATCGTTTCTTTTTACTTCATTTATTGTGGCTTAGTTTTACAATTTGTAGAATACATCTTCTGCTTCTTCAGTACTTTACTTTAAAACCTTCGCAATTTGCTTTTATTTCATCACTTTGCATAAATTCCGTCCGTTCCGTTCCGTTACCAAGGTGAACTTAAAAGCTGCCTATTTGAGAGTTTTGATAGTTTCGGCATAGAAAATGGGTAAGCGAAAACAATTTCAAAAAAATCAAAAAAATCTTCAATTTTCAATTACAAAGCAGCTGATAAAAGACTAAATAAAACGAGTGTTTTAAGTTTACGGTATTATATCTATTCTACTGGTATCAAACATGCAATAACTGTAGATTTCTGCGGCCCATAGTTTCGGTCATTCATTCCGGAATCTTCTGTGAAGAGAAGGCTCGTTTCTAACATTCATTCTACGGTTGCACGAAGCCCAGAACTAGGGATCACCAGATAACAAAATTAGTAACCGTTCGAGTTGTTCGACTTTGCTCGATAACCCGAGGCTGAGTATGAATAGAACGAGCTAACATACACAACCCTATTAACAGTTTCATCTGAACCCATTTTGACCCCGCTGCTCCCGTGAGATCCTCTACATTTCTTATATCCTTGCTTATTTCTTCATTTATCCTCTATTTTGTATGTTTGTTTGTGAATTCGACTGAAAGCGATCCACTAACCCCGCCCACATACACACCCCGGAGTAACAAATGCAGCTACTTTGAAGTCATCCGTAACCCTAACACAGTCCAGAATAGATTTGTTTTCGTTAAGTTTATTTTTAACATCGCGCAACGCACATAATTTTCGAAAAACAGAAAAATCTTGTGTGGCCTGGGGAATAGCGATGTTGTATAAAAATGAATCGAAAACGGTGGATTGGGAGATTTTCCACAAAAGTACATCCATTTCAATCGGACACCGCCTCTCTTCACGATACTGCACCGGAAAGCTAACTTTTGCAAAAGACTATGAACTGATACTGCAAAACGTTTAACACTTATAAACTATTATTTACTGTATTTTTGTGTGTATTTCCAGCTTAACTTGAGAATATTCTGGTACAATCCCCCAAATTCTAATAAAAAATAACAAACTAGGAGTATATCTAGAAACTGTTTTGCTACTTAAAGGGCTGCTGAATAATTCGACCTAAGGGAATTGCATTATTCATCAATAAGAATCCCCTATGGACTATAATAAACATAAAATACTACTAAGCAAACAACTTTTCATTCATTTAGTCTGTATCAAGAGCTAGTTTTCTAACGCCGTGTTTTTTGCGCAGAGGCGAATTGGAATTGAACAATTGCTGAATTGGGAACCTTTTCCACAAAAGTACATTCAGTTTTATTTCACACCGCTTCTCTCCAGAATGCTGCGTTATAAACGTAGCTCCTTTATATCGTATTTATCTTATTGATTACTTTTCCTTTAAATGATAAAATGACAATTCGTGCATATGCTGCAGTCTTTTTGAGTATAGATGGTCCAGTTCTCTAGCTATTATGAAATAAGATATATTTTGTTAGAAAACCCAAAATAAACCTAAACCAAGTTTAAAAACAAGTTTTGCTGGGTTTTTAATAAGTTTGTTGACTGAAAATTACTTTATTTTTTGTTGAAAACTCAAGTTTTTAAATGTTGGTCGAACCATTTGAAGAACATTGCTAAAAACGTGTTGGTTTAGTTAGGCTAAATACTATTCCGAAGCAGGAATTCCAGACGTTGCAGCTCAAAAACTGAGCTATAAGGCATTCTATCCGGTTGGAGCAAGCATGACATCTCTTCTGGAAATTACAAGTCAGCTGCGGTAATCTTGGGTTTCTTATGAGTTCCTTCACTGATTTGAATACGCTCCTGGACTCCTTTAGTCATTGCGACTTTTGCCCTCTTTAGCCTAATATAGCATTCTTTTATTTACAGAATTTCCCTTTTAGCGGTCAAAATATCCTCTTTATTTTGGCTGTTTTCGCCTTTTCCCAAAATTTCCAGAGAGGAATCCGTCTGGATTTATTCCAAATATAGTTTGGAGCAGTCCTTTAGGACAAAGTCCAGAAGAAAAGGTCGTTCACAATATATTTTTACTCGGCTCTTTTTGATCAAAAGCCCCCGGTCTTGCCCAGAATTCGCGTTTGTTAAAGTATATTTTATCCGCAAACATATATAGAGATCACAATTGATAACAAGTTGTTTGAATTTGAAAAAGAAAGAGTTGTTTATCAAACTTTTTGCTTTGAACATCTTTTTTTTCAATTTGGCCGGCCCGTCTCCAATTTGTTACTATTTTGTTTACAAAATCTTTTAAAACGCGCTCTGACATTTGAAAATGGGATTTGTCAGCAGGTGTATTGTTATGCAACAAATAAGTCAATTGACCAGTTACCCGCGAAAACTAGCAATTCAAACCCGTCCAGACCAACGGATTAGCGGAATTTGAAAACATACTAACAATAAGTAAGTTTTGAAATAGAAATGGGTTTTGCTTCTGGACTGGCTTATCGGGTTAGTGAGCCATATGTTCAAGACTATCGGTATTAATGAAAAAAAAGGTTACTGTAATTGAAGTTTTCTTAAAATAAAATGCTTTGTTTTGGCCGAGTTCCAACATGTTTGACCCTAAAAGACCGTATTTGCCCACTTCTAACCATAAAATCCCCAGTTAGATTCTTATCATAAAGCAACACCGCCAAAACTTTGTTAATTATCTATTTTTAATTCTCCCTTAGAACTTAAACAATCTAATTAACTCTAGAACTTTAAAAAACAAATATTTCAAACTGAAAGGCCGAAATTCAGTTTTTGCAGTGTCCAAAGTGTCCAAATTAACTTTCTATAATTCCTCAATTAATCTATCCGGTCGGAACTCTCCCACATACCGTAAACCACATATTTTGCTTGGTTCCCGTCATTAGAACTATATATATCCATATTATTATTCTAAAACTATTCAATTGCTTACGTTTTCGCACATTACTACGACAAACTGCGTACTTTTAGCAGGCTCACGGCTCGCAGGCCGAACGCTTTTTACAATGGTAGGCGACCCAGCTGTGCCAAAGGACGCTCAGCGGAAAAACTAACAAAAACTAAGGGTTTACGAACATTCAAAACACATTTCTAGTATTTATTTATATTATATTGATAGTTACTACAATAAAGAGACGCATATTTAGTAAGCATATTTTGTATTTATTATTATATTCAAAATGAGACATTGTTACCGCGTGTATAATAATCGTCAAAGCAAATGATTTCATAGTTATGTGGCATATTTGACATTTTTTATAATTTTGGCAAAATATGTTCGAATCCTGAGGTATTAACACCTTCATTCCTTCCTTCACACATTCCTTTGCACAATGTGGTCATGGTTCTAGGGGGCGGGGCGTCCCAAATCCCAACTGCGCGTCTTTTGCATATTCACGGATCAAGATTACATCGCTAGGTGTTCTTATTAAGTATTTGTTAAAACTTTTGACTTCATTACAAAATAATGATACTATTTTATTGCAAACTAGTAATGCTAAATAATGTTCGCTGTGACAACATAGTTTAGCTTTTTCAAAACGTTGTAACGGATAGTTTCTTTCTTAGAGTATCGCGAGTATCATTTCTACGCACTGGATTGATTTATGTTTATAAACTGTTTATAGAGAGAAAAAGTATTCAAAGCTCGTCCACCAGCACCAGTTTTATTTTAACTTTAAACTATTATATTTCTTTCCTTCAACACCTTTTAATCACATTTTAGTGGAACAGTAAACATTAAATAAGTTTACTGCTGTTTTCCGCTTGTATAAAGAGTTTTAAACTTATGACATGGTTGTTTAGTTTTTCTATTTATAGATATTCAATTGAAAACATAATAAAAAGTAAAGTGATGGCTCTTTATCTATTGTAAAATGACATGGTGACCTCTCGAGTGTCTTCTGTAATATCCCCTATTAAGATATCTCTATATCTCTTAATAACATACACTATTTATATTTATTTGCCTTCTGCGTATAGCTACATTCCTCAGTATATCACTCGTGAACGATGCTCATGCCGTGTTTTCATAAAGTAGCTGTAGCGTCCTATAGCCAACCGCAAGCGCAACTGTTCCCGCTCTATTAATAATTTTAAATCCTTTCCATCATCGATGATTGACGTATTCATCTTTTTATTTATTATAACACTTTTCTTTATAATCTAATCTTTCTAGAGAATTACTTATGAAACGTTCACTTCCACGATTTCTCTCCTTTCGTCGGCCTAAGCGCCGGCTTCTAAATTCTTTATCTGCACCGCTACTTTTTGCGGATGAAAATGGAAAACGTCTTATGCCAATTGACGTCGACTATCCAATGGTAAGTGTTCTGTTTTGTTTATTTAATAGTTTCGAAATGTAGTATCAGTATGTATTATTTGTATATGCTCATATCACTATATATCAGTCATTTCCGGCGGAATAGGAACTGTTTCAGTCACCTAGTTCATTTACTCATTCTTGCCAGCATTTATTCTTTTCTTCTAATTTGTTCAATAGCTCTTGATTTGAGTGCTCCTTTTAACTGACAAACACATGGGAAATCCTAGCGGAGCCAGCAGCCCAGCTTCCGCATACAAAACAATCGAAAGCACATAGAGCAGGGGGATAATGGACTTTAACATTAAAATATGGAGAGTAAAATATTCCTCCGAATTTTTTTAAACGTGCTAATGTTTTCTTTCATTTTTTATAAACATCGAAAGAGCAATGAAGCTTTGTCTAGGTGTAGAAATGATATAAATCTGCTTGTCAAGTCATTTCTACGTGATTTCCCCCGAAATATACGCTTCTTCGAAGATCAAATGCTCTTTTTACGGAATTCGTAATGTACGCGTTAAAATATTGGCTATTATTTTTTATAACTTCTTTTTATTACCTTTAGGAAACAATGATGGGCGTTGTTTGTTGGTTATTATCTTTGATCTATTAGTTTAATTTGCCGTTACATCACTGCTCATGTTTTATAGACTTGTTTCACATTATCGTGGTTAAACGATAATCGACATATTGTTGCTTGATCGCTGTCTTTGGGACGTTTGCTGTCTTTTTCGTACTAATTAATTTGTTGAGTGGAACGCATTTTGTCCTATTTGGCATCGGAGACAGTTAGAACTCCATCTTTTTAGACTAATTGTTACCGCTCAGTTAGAACTCCATATTTTTAGATTTATTGTTACCGCGTAGTTTGAACTACAAGTTGCCGAGTCTAATAGGAATTTAGTAGCGTTCAACAGGCCAATTTGCTACCTCGACAGCTATTCAAATTGAATTTGATGATGTATTGGCTTTCGAGTCACCTTAATATGGTCAATTAAGGCTATTTCAAGGACTCTTTTTATTGTTGATACCTCTGTCTCAGCTACGCTCTTGTCTTATTTATGGTGGACATATTTTTGATCTGTGAAGGTGAAATCCTTCCGCCTCGACTTTTTACGGTGCAACCTTTCTATTCCTTTCGCTTTCTTGAAAGAATAAATGGCATTATCCTCTCATCCAAGCGAGGACCTTTACTAACTAGGTTTTTATGACTAAGTACCGGTTGTCGGAAAGTCATTTGTTTGCCAGAATGGTATGAAACGAAATCATCCAGTGAGAATTTCGGCAAATTAATTATTGTCAGATTTGGAATGCGATAATGTGAAAAAGTCATTAGGATTGTTAACGGGCTGCGATTTCTCTGGGGATTTTAGAAACGCGCAAATCTATTTGTAATTTAGTTTTTAGCGAATTTCAATTTGGCTTTTGTTGAACATTCTTTTTCGTCAGGGTTGCCGAACTGGCATGGCTTGAATAAGTGACACAATCTCAGAAAAGCCCCAATGAAAGGCCCACCAGGTGAACCATTTGAACCCTGGCCAGAGCAAAACCAGGCCCGTTTGTTCTTTCATAAATTGTTGTGAATGTTGTTGTTAGGATTGTGTTCTCTTGCTGCTCTTTCTGGTGATGAGAGGAACAGTCATAAAATCCCTTTTAGCAATGCATTCAATCCCATTCTAACAGATGTTACATATAATAAACAAATACACAACTCATAATCGATCAGCTTAGTCTGACGACAGCTCAAAAATATGTCAACTTTTGTATCGCGGGGCTAGGATATATTTTAAAAGTAGATTTGAAGAGTTTTAAGATTTATACTCCGAAATGCATCATCTACTTGATTAGTTTTCAGTTATTGTTTTGTAAATTGGATGTAGCCTTAAGTTTTTGAAGTACCTAATCCCAATTTCAACTATCATAATTCCCTTCTTCTAAATTTCCGGTCTGCTTCAGTACACTAGGTACTGTTAATCTCTTTATCCTATTACTTTCTTACTACTGATTATTATCTTCGCCTTTCTGACCTTTTATACATATTCTCCTGTGAGTGGCTGATTGTAGGCTGTTGTTAGGAACATCTAAGGTCAACGGGCCGAGTATGGGTCATACGTTATGGTCTCACATGTACTGTCTTCTAGCACACAACTATCCATATAAACTCCGTTTGATAATTCGGAAATATACGATTTTCTTCCTATATTTTGTTCTCATAATGTCACTTTTGAATAATATACATATGCCATTTGCGTAGACTGCGCATTCGTAGCTTTTATAGGTCCTATTTAGAGAGAGCTGTGTTACTTTTAATAAGATTCAAAACTAGCGAACTTTCCAACGAACCGGCCTCATTGTCATATTGATTTCCTTTTTATATTGATTTATTTCTAGAGTGTTTCCCATATCTGCATATTTTTCTCACGTGTTTATGTATGTACAATTGGTTTGTTCGCATCGGTGTTGGCTTTGTTGTCTTTGCCTCCTTCCTCTGCTTAGAATGCGTCAAAACAGCCACAGAGTCCTGTATCGCACAGCCTTTTTATCCCGCAGTACAAACCGCAACAAACGGATACATTCATTCTTTTTATCTTTAGCTGTTGCATTTCCATCATAGTTATAAGATTCCAATCATAATATTTGAATCGTTTTTATAATTCGTAGTGCGAACTTTCTTCTGAATGATGATGTTGGAGTTTAGAGTTTTTGATTTTATATGCTTCTCGTAAGATTTTTTTTCGACAGGAATTTTTTGACTGCCAGAGCGATTGCAAGTGGCGACATAATCCTAAGCATATGATTCAGTTTTGTTTAAAAAATATTTGTATCTCTGCTCTCAAGTAATATAAATCCCCGAACGCAGTGATAATAGCGTCTAGCTAATTCGATATTGACTAGCTTTTCATTCATTCGATAATTATATTATTCGATGCGAAGGTCGCTGCTTCCTCGACGAAGACTGCAATGTGAAAGACAGTTTTATATATACCGCAAGATTGCGCAAACCGATAAAGGCAAGACATTTTCAACCGAAAACAAGAAGCATCTTTCTAATGTGTTCATGCTTCACTTTCTTTTGTGTTTTAGGTGGAAATCCACGTAACTTCCAATATTGCTACTCTTTTCATGTTTCTCGTATACCCATGAATTCCAGTAAGATACGTTCCTTGATCTTCCAGTGTTCGCTGGTTCGAAATACATTCCGTATTTTAAGATAATCTAATTGTTACATATCTATTTGTCTATTTGTTCTCGCTTTCCTGTATGAATTGAAGGTCATTTGGCGTGTTTTGAAAATTCAAATTGAGAAATGGCGCTAACTCTTATAGCCAGGTGTTACAGACGCATGTGATAGTTGGCAGTATTATTCAATTAAAACGGGAATGATTAATCGAGATTTGTAAACGAAGATTAGTACTATCTAATGCTCGACTTCTCAACATTGCTAGAGTTCAAATAATTTAGAGAACTGACCTAACTTAGACGCCTATCCTCATTTTGAAAACGGTAAAGTTTTATTCAATATTCGATAACTCTCAGTTTTGAGCTTAAAAATAGTTTCCTTACTGTATAAATTGCCTTTTCGTAGAGATTGTTTGACGGTGAAATTTTCGTGGACGCAATTGCGAAACGAGAGTACATAGACAGTTTGAAGTTGCTTCAAAGAAAGGCGATGCTATCTTAGTTTCTCTTTACTAACTGCCAATTCTCATACTTTTTGTACACTTTCTTTACCTTTGTACATAAATTTCTAATTCTTCTTCTCATTTTTAGAATGTATAAGAATTTGGCGCTTGTCAATTACAGTCATCGTTGGTATGACTTTCTTTATGCCAACTATCGGCTAATTAACGAAGTTATGAAGGTATCGTTGCCTAAGGTAAGCTTCTTCTGGATCAGTACTGAGATCTCGGTATTCTTCTTAATAGCTCCTCTATGTAGCTATTTTCGTTCTCTTGCGTTTGACACTCCACGCCTTGCCGGTTTCAATCCGTCGCCTTCGGTGTTTGCTTTCTATTTGAATAACGAATTGCATTTCCACCGTCAAAAGACCGTTTTCTCATTTCCTGTGCACCGGATAGCTTATATGTTTATTAAACTGATTTTAATATAATTCCTGCTGAATTTAATATTTGCCACCGTGAGACACTGAAATGATATGCCGGCGTCAATCAGTCGTGTGCGTACTTTTACTAAAACTGTCACATTTTGCTCATATATGCAGTTTCGAGCCAAATTTCTCAGCAAGGTAGTTATTTTGTTTTTTCTGGGCGCTCGTTCTTTGTAGAATGTGAATGTACCAGTTGAAAAACCTGGAGAATATTACAATTTTTACAATGAGATATTAAAACTTTGTGTAATGTCCATTCATTTTTTGCCTACTTCACATTGTCCCTTCCGAATCGCTTTTTTCGCTTGGAACAACGTTTTTCTAAATGCGATTATGAGCGGACTTAACACGCCTTACAACTAGCCGTTCACAATACCAATTGGTAGGGGCCAAGGGGTAGATTGGGAATTCTATTCAATGAGATTTGGGATTTGGAGGTGACCGAGGTGTCACTGATTTTAGCGGTATGATTTGATGATGGGGTATGTGTTCACTGTAGTCAATCAAACAAAAAAATTTATGTCTTGAAACTAATTCATTAATTTTCTTATTTCAGCGTGATGTGGATGATGTGAAAGCCCAGTGTTCCGACTGCCCCTCGACTTCACCACAATCCGCCCGAAGCATGTCAATCGAAGCCAATGTTGTATCCGAATTGGTAAGAAGTAGTATGCATTATAGATTGATCAGTGTGGTTGTTGGTAACCTAGGTATTACTGGGCACCTGTAGAGTCTTTAGTGTACTCTAACATTATTTATTTAACTTGTTACGTGAGGGCTGCTGAGGTTTAGTCGAATGTTTGTGAGTTTCACCTGCTGTTCAGCTCGCTTAGATAATCCGTGCTGCAAATATTACTAGTGAAGCAACGGACAACCTAGTGGAGTAAAGACAATGTTGTGAATAGCCAATACTCGGTGAACTACTTTGCATGTATGGCCTTTGAATGTCACGGAGAGTATGCTCATCGAATGTTTAATTATTGGTGCAGATGTAGGGAGTTTTTTTTTCGGGAACTATATCTGATATGACCAGTTCCAAAATAGTAGTAGCTGTATGGTAGGACACGTGCTCGATGTTAGGCTACCACGTAACGCTGGTTTATGCGTGAAGTATTCGTAAACACTCTTGGGTGGATATGTTTGAACCTCGTTTGCCCGCTTGCCATTGCAATTAACGGACACTTGGAGTGGTCTTTGTGTATTTACTCGGTCTTGTGTTTTCTCACATCGTTAACCGTTTTTCTGGTCGTTTGACGGCGAAACGGTATGAATGTACGTCAGGAGCTATTTCGGAGCTTCTCGTAACTCAAGCAATTGCTAAAATATCACGTTATATTCCATGTTCTCGTCAAAAATGCTACGGGCTTACTATATAGTTGGTCACGGGGAATGCAATTACTGGAGAAGTTTTGAACGTCGGAGGTTAGCCAAGCTCCATTGGTTTTACGATCACGGAATAAGTGGTAGCGGATACTGGTTTTCACAAAAGGCAACATACAGTTTCTCATTATATTTGTGAGATTTATATGATCCGTGCGGCAGTGAGGTGGAAGACCTTGATTATCGTCACTGTCACTAAGGAAACAAGTTCCATACCGGACTGTTGTTGGATCATGCATTGTTAGTATGCAAATGAGATTTGCTAGGATGAATCAGCGGATATCCTTCGTTTGAACGAACGGCAAGGTTCTTTTGTGTGATTAATTCATGAGTAAAAGAGGGCGAACAGTGCTTATCTGATGTGAATTAACTATATCTGTACACAAAAATATGTTGAGTGTTAGAAAATTAAGTTTTTCAGGCTAGAAATTTAATGATAAATAATTATAAACTGGCAATCATTTCGCCCTTCAATAAGATTTCTTTCTTTGATAATGCTCAGCCCATGTTACTAATTCTACTATTTTCAGCTATCTACTGAACGTCTATACGTCGCCGAATTGGAACAACTAGTTGAATTCTACGTGGATCCTTTCGAGTTGGAAGAAAATCAATCTACCATCAACCCGGCGATTCGTGGAAGAACGGAACTGGTCTTCGGTAAGTGACAGCAACCACTCGACCATCTTTTATCTTATTTTTATCTATGAATTACAAATGCCTCGCATTCTGCGAGACCGCTGATCGTAAAATCTACATAACATGTTAATGTGTCTTGGCTCGAATACTGGACAATGTGTCAACATTGAACTGTAGAAGCGATGAAATTAGTTTCCCTTTTCAGGCAACCTGCGTGAGCTGCTCCATTTCCACTCACGTTTTGTCCTACCTGATCTCGAAGCCAACGAGAATTCCCCGTCGGCCATCTGTCGAGCCTTCCTACAACACAGACACAGGTAAGAATGGAAAAATAAGTTGCTGAAATGGATACATTGCTCTGCTTGAAAAAAGGATTGCTAACGGATGACAAATGATCTGTTCTTGTTCGTTTTTCGATCATGCCTGATTGATTACTCTGGATTTCGATTTTTCGGAGATAAACAATACCGAAAATCGCGTATTATGCGCATTACTGCAATATTCGAAATTAGAGATGAAGATATTAACTCTTCTGATAGTTGGCAAAGTTTTGATGGAAATAATAGATGGAAAACTGGTTTATGTATTTGCGGTTAACTTGTTATTTATTTAGGTTCCTTGCCCTTTACTACACTTACTGCCAAAACAAGACGACGAGTGAAAGTGTCCGCAAGGAGTTTGTGGAGAGTTCACCTTTCTTTGCTGTTAGTTTCAGTGATGTTGTTTTTATATTGCAATCTTTCAAGGATGGTCAACGTAGGGCCGGACACCCTCTGCCACTGAGCGCATATCTACTGAAGCCAGTACAACGAATCACCAGATACCAGCTGCTTCTCAAGGAACTGAAACGACACTGCCGGCCTGAAGTATGTTTCTGCAAACGCCTCATGCGTAGTTTTTGCATCACTATTGTGATATAGCCGAGAATTGAGAGAAATGTTCTCGTCTTCATTGCTTATCTTTCTACTATTTTTATATGCTTATCCAAGAATGTCGCCATTGAGAGTCTGTATTTAGGAACTCTTTTATGGAAATAGCTCAATATTTCATTCCTTATTTTCAGGTTTTGCCAGAAGTGAATGCAGCCTTATCTGCCATGTTGGAGCTCCTCGCCCAGATCAATGCAGCTATACACCAGTTGCACATCTCCGGATTCAATGCAAGTGTGCATATTTATTTCCCATTTAATTATCGACTTTTTAGGGTGATCTCCGGCTTCTCGGAGCACTTCGATTGCAGTCCGAGTGTGATGTCTATGGATTCAACAGGAAAAAGAAGAGCAAACTGGGCCGCGTCCAGAGAAGGCATTTGTTCCTGTTCGACGGCGGAGTGCTGTTCTGTAAGAAGCGATCCCCACCCAATGGCCAGCCATCGCAAATGGACCCCGAATATTTTGAGCACAAAATGTGCATACCTGTAAGTTTTTTATTTATTGTTACATGTTTATTGGATATGACAATGTGAGCGATTGTAACTGTCGGAACTCATAATTTCTTAACTATATATATGTTTCAGACGTCGTCTCTAGGATTTGCTGAATCGTCCAAAGTTGGAACAAGTCGCTTCGAGCTGTGGGATGAGGCCAAGCTGGATGCGTTTGCCATCGAGCCACTGGATTCAACTCACAAGGAACGGTGGAGTGAACGCCTTTCTACCAGGTAGCACGTTTATCGAAATATTTGCTAATTATATTGTGTAGGATATCTGACCTGGAATGTGGATTGGATAGGCAAAGGCCGAAGAGCTGGGCGAGCACGATCAGCAACGAAAGCTCGTGTTCAACTTCAACCAGAACCAGTGAAGAAAGGTGAGACTTTGGGTGAAGTAGGTGTTTTCTGGATGCTGACAGCCTAGCATTTACGAAGTTGTATCCTCACAATCCTGCCACGAACGTCATGTCTTTGTTACAAGTTCTGAGATAATTATTGTTTCTCTTCAAACTGCGGTCGTTTAATTCACATAGTTAAATTATAAGTCATAGTTTGAGATAAGATTGTTATTTATTTAAAGTGTTATCTTTATTGCTCAGTGACTTACACTAGGGCGAATTTATAATAAATCACGCTTCGTTAAATCTAGACCAAACTTATATTTGTTTTTTCAGTGCTATGGACACAAATGGAAATGCACAGCCTGTCTACGAATCACCTTCACTATCACCAACAAACAGTCCAGCATCGTCACTTGATACCTCGGTTAGTGATAAAATCAGCTCGTCTAATAATATTGTTCCATTTTAGACTGACAGTGACCATGTAGTTCCGATTCAGAATGCATCATCGCATAACCTGCTGGACATCTCACACCCGGAGGAAATTGAGCTCGTAGAAGACTGCTAGGCGAACGATCAATGGTTGCAAGTTTATGTTCTGTATCAGAACCATTTTATTGCAATCGTTATTTTCTATTTTTTTCAATGTTTGTATTATATTATATTCCTTCTTGTAAGTGTAACTACACTCTTGGTCTTATCTTGTTTAATCTTTTCTATCATCTAGTGTGTGTAAACTTTGTTAGCAAAACCCAGTGAGCATGTTTATCTTTTCTCAATATTTCCCTATTGACAATTGAATTTTACAATACCGGTACTCGTGAATTTATTTTCTGCGTTTTCTCATTATCCTTAATATCATTCATTTTTGTATTTTCTTCTTCTCTAGTTAGTTTTATGTATGAAGTATGACCAAAACGGTGCTCATAGACGGCCATTTGGATATTATAAATATTAAATATTATAAAACATGTTTTGTTATAATTGATCTTACATAAATTAAAAAGAGAATTCAGTAGTTTTGTGATTAACAGAACACGTAAGGAGTGATGTTATACATTTAGTGGTTTGCAGGCTTTATTTTATAGTATTGAGCTGATATAACGTTTGATTTCATCTTCGAATATTAGAGACTAGATGAGCATCCTCTCGACTCTGCATTTGTGTGCTGCGTTTCTGCGACATTCAGGGCTGCTTGAACACAGGCTGAAAATTTAATTTCGGTATGAGAAATGGTAACCTAAATGTTAGCTGGGACGTTGTCTGGCATTTACAGGACGGGTCCGGGACATTTTTGAAATTTCACGGCCCCCTTAAAGAGAAGATCCTCTTAAATTAGACAACAGTTGGGTTTGACGGTTTATCGATGTATTGAGGTGTGTTATATAATACACACGGTCAAATGAAATAAAGAATTGCTTCTTTTACTTAAATAATTAATGTTATTTGTTTACGGAAATTAATGAATGAAAAAAAATTTGCAATAGAAGTTTAATAATTTTCTCCTTATTGTTCGTCGTCGGAGGCAGGGCTCGACATGGGCCGGGCCAGTATTTGCCTTTGCGGGCCGGCCCGTACTGTCCTCAATAAAAGTTATTTTGGCTAGTTTTGAAAGTTTAAAATAAAAACGAACAAAGTTG
>JAQGAV010001280.1:0-22076 GCA_034691345.1 Phasmarhabditis papillosa
ATTGATGGATGGTGAACCTTTCTTCAATAGTACATAAATGTTAATTTAGCACCACTGCTACCCAGCATACTACGCTGAAAACCTAGCTTCTGATACAGACTATAACTATGGTACTTGACCCTAATTCAGATTGGCAGATTTCCTTCACTTATCTCTGAAATTCCATCAAAATAGAGCTTTTCTATTGGAAAAAACATTTGTCTTACAAAAAAGTGTTAAAATTATTTGACAGGCTTGAAACAATGAAACTTACCCATATACTGATGAACCTTGAACAGTGGAATGCCAAAGTGATTTTCGAGATATTTGGGAAGGAACACAATGTAACCCTAAAACATTTGAAATAATGATAAGTTATTAGTGCTAATTACCTTAAAAGCAAGAATATCACATACTCTTCCGATAACAGCCCAGCGATAGATTTTAGTAGAAAGGACTTGACGATAGGACTTGGCAAAATCTGAAAAAGCAAATGCTGCAAAAGTTTGTGAATGAATAAAATAATAACTTAACCAGTCGGCCTTCGCCTCCGTTTTGGATTCTCCATAAGAATTGTTTTGTTTTAACCGAATTATTAGTATGAGTCTAGTTTTTTTTAATATTCGATCTGAATCACTTACTAGTCATTCTTTCCTTAAACGAAAGTTCCTTCACAGATTCACGATGTTTATCGAAGAACTCTATTGTATCCTTTTTCTTTTCCACGTCGGACGGAGAAATCTTTCTGAAACATTTCAATTTTGAGTCCAGTTGGTTACTACTAAGCTAGTTATAAAGAACTAGCAACAAAGTTTGCAAATTTCAAATGTATATATAGTCGGCGGACAAACGATATGCAAGTTAAAGGTCTCAGTGCCCAATTTAAAACGTGCCAAATATTTTAGTTATTATCACTAATATAAAAAAATTTCTCAGAGAAATAAGTTATCTGTGGTGTTGAATATTGCGTTATTGACTAGTCCGCGTTTTCGCGCGCCATTACCCGACCACGCTCCAATAAAATTTGCAGTTCGTACAGTATACCCCTGGATAAACCTTGGCCACCGACTATGTGATATGCTTAAAGAACTCAATTAAAACTAACGTTCTTATTTATTTTTAGTTTTGATTTCAAATACTGACCCTTTTGACTTTCCAGATGGAAACAAGAACAATGCGGTTGCTGGTACAAGCGCAAATGTTCCAATGGCCAAGAAACCTAACCACCATGCACCGATCCAAGTAGGATCCGAAGCAGTAAGGCCAGTTGGAGCTGAAACATTTGATATTCATAAACTTTCTTTGTCGTAGGTTACCGTTCAGAGTGTAGTAGATCTTGTTTGTGAAGCTGCCGATAAGGTTACCACAGATGGGGCCGAGAATCCGAATGAACGAGATGGCACCTAAAATGGAGATTGGTAATGCTAAAAACTTTTATACTGGGGTTATTTTTTATGCTGAACACATATATTTATATGATTTTGTTTTGAATGGTCAGTGAATTTGGAAAACACCAATTTTAAGGGTACTCATATGGTTCTGCACCGCAGCGTAAAATACTTTGGGAATCAAATACAACCAGGTAGTTATTTCTATTCATGGCAACTAGGATGGTGTTTCGATTGCAATGTATAGTGGATTCTTATTTTACGCATATTTAAAAAAAGTAAATTAAATGTTTTATAATAAGTCATAATTGTCTTACCAAAATAAGCTGGAAGACTCTTCTTCTTGATATTGTCATCTAACAGTGGGACTCCTAGACTCCATGGCATGGTTCTTAATTCAACAAACGTAATTAAAAAATTTTGAAATATTTCTTTGCAATAAATTTCGGATCTTGCAAAAAATGCGAAACTAGCTGCAGGTTTATCGTATACTGATTAGCCATGACTTATCCCCATTCAAACAACTTTGAAACATTTACTCCGGAACATATCCAGTAATATTTTAGAACATATTGTAACAAATTTGTAAATAGATTTTGTTTTGTTTTTGTATTTCAAGGTCCTCGGAAACAATAAACCATTCTATTCTATTCTACCTGTTTAGAAGACACTATAACAAATACTTAGAACACAAACCTTCCGATTCCTAAGAAGAAAAGTGCGGTGAACATGATCATAAACGGGCCGAAGTTACCTCCCTGTTGGGTGCATTTGGTGTGCTGAAATATTTGGATTATACGAAACAATAAACATATAAACAGTCTAAGAAATCGGAATACAATTAATAATTCTGAGATATTTATGAAGAAGTTTGTTTTAGATTGGAACCTAGTAAATGTTTTGAATGACAAATGTTTCTTAGTCAACTTGAATAAGTCAATTACCTGAGTGATTTCCCTAATATTGTTCATCATTCGACCGCAGAAGGAAAATGGAGCGTTCGCGCTGCGACGGATCCTAAATGGAATAATTTTATTGATCTTTGTGAACCATCATCACCAAACCGATTAACAAAATACCCAACATACTACTTAACTAGCAGAGTGAAACACTTACAAATGAGCATTTGGATCGTATATTTTACGAATTGTCTTTTAGATAGTTAATGTTCTTACAAAATGAAGATGCAACACGTTTTATAAATGTTTTAGTGTTCTAATATTGTAAAGCTGCGGAATCATTTAGAAAAACCACGACTATTCTCACCTGAACAAATCCTTAGTAGAGTTTTGAGCTCTGTTAGAAAGATACTGTCTCAATGAGTTAACCAGCTCTTCTGTCTTTGGTTCACCTTTGATAACTTCCTCGGCGCTATCGTAGATCTGAAACTATTTTGTAAACTATTTTCCAGTCATTGCTGGATCAGCACTTAAAATGTTAAACTGATACAATGAATGTTACTAACAATTGACTGTGCATGATTCTGTTCTTATTGATAGCTCAGTCAAATGAATTGATAACTCTAGAAAAATTAAAACGAAGGTTAGTTGAACATTTTAGAACTTGCCAATCGGAGATCGTTGTAACGTTTGTTTTAAGTTTATTATTTGGATACCTTTTCTAACAACCATCCATCGACAGAGTAATGTGAGTAACGTGATGTGTTCAGGTGGCCACGTGGAGTTGAAACCGTCATTGGCTGAAATATTCAAAATTAGATCTTCTTATACTTATAAAAGCAGATTTTCTGTTACTTTCAGTTCATCAGTTGTACGTAAAGCTATAAAAACACAAAATCAATACAACTATGTGTAAATTATGTTCCCGAATTATAATTATGGATCTACCATTAAACCAGAGTAAACTTCATTTCTGTACGCTGTTGCAACATTTAATTCTGCGACAACACTCTTTCGCTCTTTTCCTTTTTTTATAATTCAACTTTAAGAATGAAATTCAAAGTTATAATAAATACTTACAATCTGTGTAGTATCTAAGTCCATTGCCAATAACTGATTTAGCATCTTATGGGGTAGACGATCTTTAATTAAAGGATAACTGAGTAGATCAGCTAATGAAGTTGTATTGGTCAACTGGGAAGAAGTGGGAATCAGCTCCATCTGAAAAGATAATATAGGTAAGAAAACTTAGTTCTGAAAGTTTCGATATTTGATAGGTTTTCTGTTGTTGGTTGAGCAAAAAGTATAGTCTGTTTGAAACCTACGGTCCGCGCGCCGTTGCAGAGATGGGAAGCAGGCGCGTAAATTAATTAATTGATCGCTGATAACTAATGTCCCGTTTTCAGGCTAACAACATTTAAATTTATAATAGAATCGAGGGTTGTTATTATACAATTATATAAAACAAGCAAATAAAACATGTCATTTATTCGAAATGAACTTTATTGCCTCATTAGCCTCAGCAATCAATTAATTAATTTACGCGCCCGCTGCCCATCTCTGCAACGGCGCGCAGACCGTAGGTTTGAACTATACTTTTTGTACAACAGCAGAAAGCCAATGAAATATCGCAACTTTCAGAACTAAATGTTACAGAAATAAACATCTGCTTATACGTCTACTATGCATAGTGCTCCGCCTGGAATCTTTTCAGAAATACAGTAAGACCTACTTCTATTGTTATTTTGTATAGTTTTACTGAGAACTTATAGAATTTTCATTACCTGAATGCCGGTTAGATTAGCTGCTGGCGCCGCAACGGGAAACAAAAAGTTGGGCGAAGCAATAAGAATA
Source organism: Phasmarhabditis papillosa (assembly GCA_034691345.1). Classification (NCBI taxonomy): domain Eukaryota; kingdom Metazoa; phylum Nematoda; class Chromadorea; order Rhabditida; family Rhabditidae; genus Pellioditis; species Pellioditis papillosa. The sequence continues at coordinate 4,121 of JAQGAV010001280.1, forward strand.
TAGGTAATAGACATCATAATAGCACCACCACCGATCCATCTAAAGAGAAGATTTATTAAAAATACAAGAGTATTAATCGTCTATGGAGAGTTTATGCAAAAAAATTTGCCTTCCCTCTCTTCAGGCGAGAGCAGTTTTGAAGGCAAAATTTACACTACCGCGGATCGTATGAAGCTGGCGCAATGTAGTCCAGATTTTGAAACAGACAATAGTATTGAGTAGTTTCAAATCTATTGAGTAGCTGTTGATACAGTTCTACTAAAGATAATTCCTAATTTGAAACTGAATAGTGAACTGACTTCAGGACCATTTTACCCTCTTTTTCTGCCTACCTTGCTCGATTTCCTCGCGACCCCAGATAGGAGACGAATAAAATCGAAGGAATGTAGCCGAGATCACCTGAAATTTGGTTTATGTTTGACTATCTGTTTCAGTTTTCGTTTATGTTAGGCCATGGACTATGTTTTTCAGACATATCAGTATTTAACTAAGAATGTAACATTTACTTTCCCGGTTTTCAATTTGAGCTAAGTCACACTTCAGTTAAATTATCGGTTCGGTAAGGTAAACTGCACATTGGTTGCATTGCTACTTTTTTAAAACCATACTGAAAAAGCGCCTAGAGTGCGTACAATTTTGTCTTCTGGGGAATTTGAACCTCCATCAACCTTTAGAAAGCCCGATTCGAACCACAGTATCTAGAAGAACACCTTGGAAGACCACTTTTCAATATTCACCAGTATATGGGTGGGTTTCTTGATGGGGGGATTCATATCACCCCCTTTTCACAATCCTTAAAAACTAAAGTAAAACTTACTGGCTGAAACCATAAAACCAGCAATCTTAGATGGTATTTGGAACTGTTTCTCGATGTTTTGTATAGCCGATATAATGTAACTACCGCCTATTGACTCAAGGAAGTAGACTATCGAAAAGAGAGCCAGGAACACAAAAATGCGCTCCATGCTAGGTTCTGAAACATTTGAAGAGTATAAATACTAAACATAGAATATGAGAAGATAGAAAAGGTGTCAGATGCGTATTTTTTGGATTTATACCGCACCTGCCGGCAAGTTACACGCGCGTACTTGCAAAGTACAATATTGAATGGAGAGTATCCGCCAGATGCTGGCGCGGTGCTCGCAAAAGGTGCTCAGACGAGCGTTGAATTCTTTACACTCCATTATTACTTTCGGCGCTGACTATAGCGAACAAAGTGTTTCTAGTGGTCTCGAAATTCAAGAAAACAAAAAAATAAGGAAATGATGTTTTCAATCACAACAACCTAAGTTCAGAAGTTAATGGTAACAATTTATAAATCACAGCATGGGCTAACGAGTTTTTCCAAGATCAGTAACTATATGGGGTAACAAAAAAAGTCCTGCTTCAAAAATGAAATGTTTTTGTGCTTTGGTTTTTTCTAGGTTGCTAGCAATTTAATATTGCTAAATGCTTAAAAGTACAACTAAGAGTAAATATTATTGGTGGAAAGAATGTTTATAATGGTTCTACAGGCAGAAATCAGAATAGTATACATTGTTTTCCGATTTAGGCTTCTCCAAAAAAAGAAAACTTAAACTGGGCTACAGAGAAATCTTCAGCCACTAATCCACAATGCCAAATTCAGGCCTAATTATCACTACAGGTCAACAGTACAAAGCCCTTGAACCGCTTACGGGAAGTATTTTTGCATTTCCCGGATGAAACCGATGTATTGTCCTGGCTCTTATACTGGGTTCCGGAACGAAATCTGGTGTACATCCGTCTAAAGTCATAGGTACGTAAAGGTAAAACTCAAAATGTTGTTAGCCAAATGTCGTAGACAATAACTTCCAACGAACTAATAACAAGATATAATCGGGGAGCCCTGGCCATATCGAATGAGTGGAAGAAGTGGGAGCTTATTACAATGTCTAAGAATGTTACAAGAAAGTAATAAATATATGTAACATCAGCAATCGCTACTCTTGAAAAACAGAAACATTTACTTTAATATAGTAATTCACCGATTCATCAAACTACCAAAGACTAATTCAACCAAAAAGTGAACAAATATTTTGAAAACCACGAAAAACAGTCTGTTTCACGTCAGACTGATCAAACTTTTCCAGTATTTTGAAAATAAATTACAGTTTTTGGCAAATCGTATGATTCCCCGAGTCTACGTTGTTGTAATTGGTCAAGTACAGGACGTCACACAGTGTTTTTTGTAAAAAGGGTAGATTTTTTTTTGTAATTAATGGTTAGTCAATGAGAAGATATGTGGAACTTTTGATAATATTTTTCGTTTTTTGTAAAAAGGGTAGATTTTTTTTGTAATTAATGGTTAGTCAATGAGAAGATATGTGGAACTTTTGATAATTTATAGTGTCACATGTGTAATACAATTATTAGAAAATGAAAGTACGGAAAAATGTGTATTTAATCTGTGAAGATAGTAGTTTATTGGTTGATTATTGCTGCTGGATTTCCTCAGCATAGACTATAATAGTAATTTCAGTTATTTTAAATGCCTATATATATATATATATATATATAAGGATAAAGACTGGAGTTCTGTACAAAATGCAAAATTGGTTGCCAAATCAATGGTAGACATATTTTACGTTTCTTTTTGTTATAATGCTTAAAGCAAATGTTTCTCCCGTTTTTCTATGTAGTAGTAGGTAGTTTATGCAGTTGGTGCTCTACATATACAAGCATGGTTCTAGATAAGCTTCAAAACAACTAAAATTGTGCAAGTCATAACCAATTATTTCAAATATAGAGCAAACCATCTTGTGAAATAAGAAAGTATCATTCTAATGTGAGTGAGTATTACTCGCCCCGTTCAATGTGACTAGAATCCTGTTCTAGATAACCATCTGTAATTAACTCAATGATCTAAAAGCACATCGGTAATTTACAAAAAACAAATGTTTCGTCTACTAAAATGAGTTTCTAAAATTGAACACTATATGTAGCTTACGGGCTTATTCTCTAGTGGTCATTCAGTTAGTTAACAACAGAAATACTCTACATATTAGATATTGGGGGCTCGCAAACACTCATAACAGTTATGGAAACATTTACTTTCGAAACTTTGTTATAGTCGTATTCAAAACGAATAATGGAATGTAGAAAATTATTTCCAAGCCAAAACTGCTTGTACGCAAATGCGTTTGGCTTGTAAATAATTTTCTACATTTCATTATTCGTTTTGAATCCGACTATAGATTGTTAAGTGTTTTTAAGATATTGTTGATGTTCTAACGATCCAACAAACCATTTCCTGTTAAAAATGTGCCAGGAGTAGAGAAGATATATTGAATATAATAAAAGTTTTAATCAAGATATAGATTTTTAGTGCTAGGTGAAAAGCGGTATTATATAAAAATGAATGTACTTTTGAAGAAAAAGTTTCGAAACCACCGATGTTCCGTTCATCTTATGTAACAAATCTGCATCGCTGAATCCTGTGCTGAAAACCTATACTAAATGAATGCTCAAATATGGACCGTAGTGGTCAAGAAAACACAAAAACGTCTATATAAACAGGCGGTTCGCACCCTTTTTAATGCTAAGGCAAATGTTTATTTGCATTTCAATTCAATTGTTTGGTTTGTAAGATATCATACCAAATACTACAAAACATTTTAGATTGTAAAGGGAATTTTGTTATTTATACTGTTTTGCATTCATTCATTCATTTTGTTTTGCATTCATTCAACATTCTACCAGACGTTGGACCCGCCGTCTAGTCGAATGTAGACCCATGCAATTTACAAGACCAATGGGAAGACCAAAAAGAAGACGGAGGGATCAATTCAAGGAACATCTAGGAGAAGTTTGGATGCAAACGGCAAGAAGTGAACCAAGAGCTTGGAAAGAAAGCATCAACAATCAGATAGATATAATCTTGAGAATTTAATAAATATATTTTTTATACTGTTTTGCAAGTGTATTAATTAAAATGTGTGTGGAAACCTTGGAATTGCTCTTCTTTTGAAAAGCTTTTCAGATCGAACTATAAGGGTGGTTAAATATCGAAGTATCCAAGTAAGAATAGTATCGAAGGCCTAGTAACAAATCATTGGAATATAATATAATGCTTATGGTTTACCAGATATCGGCAAGTCATAAACTATATCATTGGATTGGCTCTAGCCAATAGATTGTCTACTGTTCTCGTATCTGACTATAACATTTCAAATGCAATAAATTTGTTTATCTTAACGTATTTGCAACCCGAATAATAATTCTTAATATTGAACTTAAATATTTCTTATTTAAAATAATGAACTGCTTAAAATCTTACATATGGTATGGTTGGTAGCGATCAAAATGGTACAATAGTTCTAAAACATTTCGTCTCCGTTATTATATAGTCTACTTTGTTTGGTATGTGTCAGTACCCCGTTGGCTGCTCGCCAAATTAGTGAACATAGGCGAATAAGCATCAAACATCCCATTCTTAGTAATATCTTTAGAAAACAGAGAAATCATACTGTAGAAAGAGGAAATAGCAAATGTTTTAAGGAGATAGTAGAGATGTTGGTTCCGACCAGAGCTGGTTATCCGGCCGGCCCAGCCCGGCCTGACCTCCAAAATTTCAGGCCCGGCCAGATATCCAGCTCTGGTTCCGACTGAGTCTCGTATTAAGCCGATAAAATAAAACTAACAGATATAATAATATTCCTTAAACCTTTAAATTGATCTGTTATTTACCACTAATATAAGAAAAAAACGTTCAAACAATAAATTTTGGTTGAAGTAAGCCAGAGGACCTTTAGAGGTTACGTTAACCGTCTATTATGAATATAAGAACGACGTAATAAAAATACTACAAATAAAATAATAAATAATCCTACTAATAAAGTTAGGAAGTATTATTTCCGGTTTTATGACCATAAATAGACAACATACAGCCTTGCCCGAAAACAAATAGAAACTTTAGAAAATAAAGTGGTAGTAGGATCAATCCGAATTAACATACTAGAGCGATCAGCTACCCGAAAAACTGAATGTTTCAGTCATGAACATTTAGAAGACTTTCTGATAAACCATAGTATTGCCAAAAAGTTGAACTCGTCCCGGATCTTGGAATTTCAGGGCCGGCCCGGAAAAAATGTTCCACGAAATATATTGTTTTTCCAGTTGTTTACATATGGGTTCCCCTTTAGTAAAAATCTGCAAAACTTACGCAAAGTGGACCCTTATGTAACTATCTGCAGTTTTTGTAACCCAAGCCTAACCGTTCACCAGATGACTCATACACCTTCTGTTCTTTGTATAGCAAACAAGGAAGCCTCTAATAAACAGTTCGGCTTCAGTTCAACTGCGTCAATTGTGTAGTTTCCCGTACCGCGTAGCTACTTTTATTGGCCAAATACTCTTGGGTGGCAATTTCGCCGAATTATCGCACTGTCCATCAGATGTCGGAACAATTTAAAGGGGTAATGGGGTGAAAATGGCAGAACCGAATGAAATGTAGATAATGATATGGTAATGGAGAATCAGATCAGAATAAACTAAAGAATAGCAACAAGAATTTAGATGGAAAAATCCACGAATTTTTAGGATGAGTTAGTCAGACATGTAGCCTATGATGCTGTGCATGTGTGGTGCGGGTGCTTTAGCCTAGTGGATAGAGCAGCGGTCTCTGAATCAGCGAGGATCTGAGGCTGTCGGTTCAACTCCCCGTAGCTGCAGAAGGCTTTGGAAACCAGTAGCTCATTTATCCCATGTTTCGTGCACCCGAAGACTGAATGTTAGAAAAGAGCCGTCTCTGCTCAGAAGATTTCGGAATGAATGGCCGAAACTCTGCGCCGAAGAAATCTACTATTGTTGTGATACGAGTGATACAGGAAATAAAATACTTCTAAATAGTTTATAGTAGCCTATGGGAAGTTGACTAATACCTGTAGTTAATCAAAGAGATTCCCTTGCAGCGAAACAATCACCTCTTCCACCAAGAGCCAGGGATGTGAGGAACCTTTGCGGGTTTTTTTTAAATCCCTTATTCCGAAAAGGTGTTATTCGCAAATTTCTATCTTTGATATTTTTTTCCTCCGGTTTTATCTTTGAATTGAAAAGTTGTCTTTTACACTATGAGATGCATTAAGTAATCACATTGACTGTTATGCACGAATTGTCGTTATTGAAATGAATTATATGCAGAATCATTTTTCGAACAAAAATAGCTTCCTACTGCTTCAGCAATATATCCAAAACCTTTGTACTAACAATTTTTGTTTTCAAATGTTGCAATTCCTTGAATTCTTGAGAATACTAGACAGGGATCATCTTTTTGATTGAACCTTGTGAACTACCATGACAGTTCTTAAATATATCATATCTCGCCTAGTCCCATACGGTACATTAAAAGATCTATCTGCTTTCTTGGGTTACTTTATCAATTGATCACAGACTTCGGCCAATGTTAACCGTACGAATCCCTTCGGAGAATGTGACCAGTTTAGCAAAGAAGAATAAGTGGAAGTAAATAACAAGGGGTACTGTAGGGTTACTGTAATAAAATATAAGAATATTAGTATGGTTTAGAGAATCTCAAGTGGTCTTTGGGATTTCAAATGCTTAACCCAAAATGTAATAAAGTTCTAGCTTGTAAGATAGAGAGATTGCTATTTAGACTATGAGTAGTGAAACAATTTGATGTCTGTTTGGGTCCACGTCGTTTGAACATGTTTTCAAAAGTTTTTTGAAAAAAAAAACACGCGGTAAAACGGTAGGTATACCGGAAAACCCCTATGGCACCCTATGGCACTGTTTTTTTTTAAACAGTGCCGTTTACCATATGGCACTGTTTTACGCACCCTAGTGCCAGACCAACTTCGTTTCACCCGAATTTGGGCTTAAAAGATGGCCCTGTTAAGCTAAGAAAATGTAATTCTAGTTAACCAAGTACAGTGGAAATATGAGATTACAGGAGGAAGCCTTAATCTTTTGGAAAAGAAATAGTGTATAAGTTTTCAAAATCGCTTTTCAAAAATGGCGGCCATAACATCGTGCCATACTACATTATTGTGTTTGAAACATGCCAAATACCTATAACAAGTTTCGTTGAACTAATTGAACCCAAATCGGTGCAAAAACTCTCATTTTATCCTGTTTATTGACACTTTTTTTGAACAAATCCGGCCAATGTCGTTCGCAATTTGTGAACCTCGAACACAACAACACAGATCGGGCAAATGTTTCAAATATTTTTATTAAGAGTTTTTAGGGTTAAAACCAGTGAAGAAAAGGGATGTCAAATAAATAAATAAAATTATGAAAGAAAAGAGATAAAAATATTGTTATTGTGGTAATAAGCTATGGTTATAATAAATATATGAGAAATTACTTCGTTTCGCCCCTACACATATTGTTAGTACTAAATCTAGCTTAGCAACCTAATTCTTTTAGTTATGCGCGTGAATTGATTGCAGAAGCCACTGCAATTGGGATCTATGCATGCTCATTCAAGATTTCCGAACAAACGTGAAATAATTTCTAGAAAACTCAGCAGATATATCAATTCGGAGATATTGGTATACTTTTAAACTTAAATGACATCGCCCTTTTCTATTACAAGCTCTACGTTCGCCGACTATATATGCCCACAAAAGTTCTTCATGGATGACTTTCTTTCCGTAATCAGGTTCGAAGACTTCAAATCAAGTTACTTGGGTAAAAAATTACTTATTGTTAGGTTATTTAGAGTGCAAAAACCAGTTTTCAAGAAAGTTACCTACTAAAAAACTCAACACCTAAAAACGTTGAACTTTCTCCCATCCATTCAGTCATGCTCTATTAGCGACCACAGTAAATGAACCGTGTCATTTGGTGAACCGGAATATGCTATGATACACGGAACATTTGACATACAATAAATCTCACGTGCTAAGTGGTTTTATCGTAGACGAAATTGAGAACGGTCCGTTTTGCTTTAAATAGCTCAATGAAATTACTTGGTAAAGGCATCTCGCTGTTGTGCACTTAGTACGCAGGAACAGGCTCTATATATTGTCCATATAGTCCAATTCAACAGTCAAAAGGCCGTGTTAATAAATATAAAGGTTAATTTCACCGCACTTTCCCTTGAAAGTTTGCTTTACGGCCGATTAAGAAAAAGGCCCATGACTCTTGCAACGAAAACCCTGTTGAGCAATTTTATGTGGTCCTACAACGACAACCAACACAGGTTACCACATTTGTACTCTTTTTGTATGAAAATTCGCGCACTTTTTTAGGAATGGGGGTTTTAGTGAATGGTTACTCTATTTTTCTCACAGTCTCGGTCGGCAACATGGAGCACACTCGCTGGTCTTGGCACTTTGCCTAAACGTTGGGTTCAACACGTAGTGTACTATATCAATAGGATCATGTTATGTTCTATACCATTTACTCTCTAGCACTTATGTGGTAGTTTTCCAAAATATTGGTTCGAAAGATGCATCCACAATATTCAAGACTTCTGCAACATTTACTTCTACGATAATGTAGTTTAGGGAAATACCAGCACTTTTGCTAACAACATCATTTTTAAAGCATTTCTTTTATTTAACTTTAAGAATAGCATCTTAATGTTAGATCAGTAAGAAAGTCTTTTCTATTGGTCTTTCGATCCCTATAATATCCCATTTGCAGTGGAAACCAGTCTCTGCGTATAGAAAGAAGTATGGTGCTTAGAGATAGCTTTGGATCAAAATAACGACTTTACAACAAACTAGAAAAAGGAACTAAAGTATTTCCTAGGTTAAAAAAATCTATCAGCTTTGAATCTTTGGTGATACATTACAAACAAACAAACAACATTACAAATTAATTGTAATAGGGATTTAGGTTAAGAACCCATTAAGAACTTAACAATTAAGTAGATTTTGTTTTCTTTGCGCATTTTAAGGTCCTCGGAAACAATAAACCATTCTATTCGAGTCTAAGTACTACTATAATCTTCATCGTGTGCTAGGTTTCCAACAGAGTATTCTGGGGTACAACGGCGTTATATACAATAAAGAGAATCGATGGATTTTTATTCTTCTGTACATGAAAGCATATTCATTATGAATAGGGTGGCGATTCGGTAAACTTTTTGGTAATTTACCGGTAAAACGGTATACCGGTAAATCTACAATAAAAACTTTCCGGTAAAACGGTATGCCGGTATACCGTTTTACCGGTTTACCATACCGTTTACCATGCCGAACCCCACCCTAATTATGAACGAACACCGAAATCCCCAGGACACTGCGCTGGAAACCTAGATCTTAATGCAGACTATATCTATATTGTATTATGATTATGATTTAGGTAAAACTTTAGAACATTTATTTTAAGACAAATTAGGAATGCTTATAAGGCGATTGTTTTTTTGATATGTTTATTAAATTGCACCTGTACGATTATTTATGAAAGGTTGTAACCGGTGCATCTTGGTGTAAGGAACCAAAGTTCCTATATTTAACTATAGCCTATATATAACTTATAGTCCTTAATTAAATATATATCCAGAATTCAAAAGTTCATCCATTTAATATAACACAGCTCGTTTTCAGAATACTACTATGCAAAACATAACCCGTGTCACACACTAGATCACAGATATATGGATCTAGATGTGAAACCATGCAACTTAAGGAAGGGGTAACCCCATAGCAGAGCTCCGAGGGTGAGGAGTATTCGATCTCCTGGTGGATTCTAACCATCTACCTCTAGCGTATAGGGAAAAGCTTCATTAGTCGGTGGACCAATCGCTTGCAAGATGTTACGGTACAAACTGCTAATTTTTAGAGCTCGTTAGAGTAATTAGAGCAAATTTAATGCAAAGATATGCTCTCTGTTTAATTTATTAGACCATTAACTGCAAGCGATTTGTCGGCCGACTCTAACCCCTGAGCCACCACATTAACACCGTTAACAATATAACTTTATGTGATTTGGTTTCTTCGAGAACAATGTCGGTTTGGCGAAGTTTAAATGAAAAACAGTCACCGGTGTGTTCAGTTCTAGTTTAAATTACAATGATTTGTTAGAGAGCGAGAGAGGGAGAGAGGCAGACAATCTTCGGTTAGCAATGGCAGTAAGACGAAAAGTGGCACGTCTCAGAAAACAGCTTAGGACTAAAATACTAGTTCTTAATCTCGAAAATGGGCCAGAATAGATCAGAAACGGAAACATTTGTTCTGAGAATAGAAAGACTTCAAAGAATGACATAAAAATTAGAGCTGAAAAGTACTGAAATAGCTTTCTCCAGTTAGCGCCTGTTTCTATTAAATTATTATAAATATTTAAAAGTTTAAAAAACGGTTTCGCTATTGTCAACTTTGAAAATATTCTGGTTAGTGCAATTGTTTCAATACATCTGAGTTAGTTAAATAATTGCGGGTGCTTTAGCCTAGTGGTTAGAGCAGCGGTCTCTGAATCCGTGAGAATCTGAGGCTCTGGCTTCGACTCCCCGTAGCTGCAAAAGGCTAGGAAAACCAGCAGCTTATGTGCCCCATGTTTCGTGCCATCGAAGATTGCATGTTAGAAAGGAGCCGTCTCTGCTAAGAAGATTCCAGAATTAATGGCCGAAGCCATGCGCCGATGAAATCTACTATTATTGTGTGATATGTGCGATTACAGGAAATAAATTATTTTTACTTTTATTACGTTGGAAGGAATGACACATTACGCAAATATGTAAAACATCGTTCAAGATACTTTTTGAAACACTTACATTTAGGCATAACGAAAGTACAAAACTTGTTTCCTGGTCCACATAATGAGAATCAATGCAAAATAAGTAACTCCAAGAAATTGGATAATTTGCTTTTTTTCATTTTCAACAGCTACGTTTCAAGATTACTTAGAGTACAGAAATTAAGTTAAATATAATATCAAATACTGAGAATGTTAAAATGCTTAAATTACATTGAAAATAGAAGAAATAGCATTTCTTAGTAAAACGAAATCTTTCTACTGTGAAACTGTGCAGCCAAATATCGCAATGTTAAAAAGTAAGTGTTTCAAGTTTTGCTGAGTTTGCTGAATGTAGAAGTGATTCAGTAAAGATTTGAAACATAATATTGTTTAAGAAAACCTTATTCTGAATTTGGTGATATTCTATTAGCATTGTATACAAAATATAAAAGGAACAATATGTTCACAGATTTGTTAGCTATGTAATGCATGCAGAGCGCCTTGATAAATTGCTGAATATACTTTAGAGTTTATTCTAGCTAACAGGTACTTAGTCCATTCAGTAATGTAGGTTTAGAAACTTATAGTATTTAAAATAAATACTAAATCTTAAAATAGATATATTTAGTCGCTTTGCTTAAAGCCTAGTCATCTTCATTCGCCGACCCTTCTGTCCCCTTTCAACGCATTCAAATGTCACCACAGATCAGACCCGCAGGGGGCGGGGTGCACCCCTAAATAGACCACGCCCAGTTATTCGCCAAATACAGGCGCGCGCCCGGCGCACCATTGAAAGCCAAATGGGGATGTCTTTATTTCTCTCAAGTGAGAGAGACTCTGAAGATACGCAATCACGAACAACAGACAACAACTGTGGAGTGACAAAAATAATCAAGTGGCGACGGTGTAATTAGCAAAGACATTGGTTGATGAACCGCAGTGTCATAAAGGTAGCAACAAAGATTATCAGCGCGGGGACCTTTGGAATCCGCTGTTTAGTGGATAAACAGGAATCGGAGGCATCTACGATCCACAGCAACTTTCAGATAGTTGGTTACTAAGCAATGAAACGTCTAGGACAGGCCAGACCAACCCCACATTTGGAGGAGGCCGAGATACCAGGGCTGGTTCACGGGCAGGCCCGGAACGCCCGGTGCCAATTGTTTGGGAAATCGGCCCGTTCGCGGGCCGGATATTTGAGCTGTGACAATTTTCATAATAAAATTGACTGATGCAGGTGAACATTATAATAAATAATATCCAAATAATCAATATGAAAAGATTATTGCATTTCATATTGTTAATGTCGAAAAATAACACTATAAACTAACTTTTTTGAACAATATCCGGTGAATATTCTGATATAGACTAGTGTCGGGCCGGGCCGCGGTCGAAAATTTGAGAAACGGGACGGCAAGTTTCGGCCGGAAGTCACATCGTTTACCAAAACCTTCATCAAACACTATAAAGCATTTACTTCTGCTCAATTTAGGCATCACGGTCGAACCAATACTATCCGTTCCGAATCCTGGCCGCCTACCTCGATAGAATACTGTATGCCTAAGCCCGTATTAATTTAGTTGTTACAGCAATCGAACTAATGTGCAACGTAAAAGATTCCTTTCAAGACTTTTTGAATTTATGTTTTCTTATTAATCTGATAATTTGCTGTCAGGAATTGTCAGAAGTTGAGCAGTTTTAATGTAATCCATAAATAATGTTCTCATTTGCACTTTCTTCATCTTCCTTCAGTCTTCAATAGTTTTATCAGCTAGGTCTGTAGGCTGTACCTTACTACAACAGAGTAGCGGCAGCGGGCCGGCACACTAATCGGGCCAACGACCGTGCTGCGACCAGGCCCGGCCGTCACGATAGGGCTCATTTTACCTTGAGCACGGGGTCCAACACGGCCCACTTTCACTCGAGCCCAAACACCCAACTCTACCGCTCAGGAAACTAAACACCCTGCGATATGAACTCAATAATCTCTTAAACAAGTCAAGTGATTAAGCAAATAGAGAGACCGACTAAGACAAGGAAGAAAAGCAGATCCGAATCAACAAATATACAAAGGAAGAATAACTATAAAAAACATGAATATTAGTTAATTATCTTAATTAGAAGAGATCAGTCAGAAACATTTGCTATACTACAAGTACGGTTAAAGGAACGTTTTATCAAAGTTCTTCCATATTCCATTCCACATGCTATAATAAACATTAGATAGAGCAAACATGGCAAAATTTTAACGTTTTCATCTGCAAAAAACCAACTCTGCGATTGTATTACAGTATTGGTAAAACAAGTTCCTTTAATACCGCTTTGATTTGACCAGTGACTTCTTTCACTTTATTTTTACAGTAGCTAGAGAAAGATCAAGAGTGTGCAGAATTCTGTACTCTTCGAGCTTTCGTTGCATGTATTCGTGTATTTCATGTTATTCTCGCCTAACGAGATAACATGTTTGTTTGTTGATGTAAGACTAATTATTGGTTAAAACCTCATTCCGTTGCAATAAATACTAAATTGTACGGTTTCGTTGTTCTTATTCCTCTATTCCATTAAGTACGCTGCTTATGGTTTAGATTGCACGTATTAGCTACTGCTAATACGTGCTATTCTGCAGAGGTGTTATTTATATATGAATGGAAAGTCGGTGGACTAGGAGTGAGTTTCACTACCCGGCTCCATCATTTGCCAAAATAGTTGGGGGTTTGGTAGGCTCAGCCGTCCCCCGGGGTATTGATGGAGTGTAAAGAAAGTCTCGTTGAAAATGGCACTGAACTAGTTTTCAAGGTACGACCAATCGCGCCCAAAAATATACAAGCTTTAGAGTAAAATAAATTAGATATACATATTTTTTTATATTTGTTATATTTTGTTATTAATACTACGCATATTTGAATCCATCCATTCTCAACGACTTTTGAAACATTTACTAAATCACTCACATTGAGACTCTTCATCTTTTCTGGACAATATATGAAGCGGATTAATTTTTCTTTGTGATGTTAAAGGGACATAGGGGGACTATTTTGAACTTCTGAATCCAATTCAGCATAAAAAGTTGATCTAATATAAGTCTTTTTTGCTACATTTTGCTGTAAAAACTGTTTTTCTCTGAACTAAAGTATATTGGCCAAATAGGTCTCCCTATGTCCCTTTAAAAGAAAACTATATTGAAGTTGTTATAAGGTTACGGTACTCGTTCTATGCACGTTATTATTTCTCTATAAATAACAGTCTTCTTCTTCAAAATATTGAAAGCAAAAATGATCAACTGACAACGAACTGGGCGAACTTCCTTGCCCAAACAAGAAGAAAAATATGAAAGTAATCTTTAGTACATGTTCAAGTTAGCGTATCTGGTTGGATAGTCTATCTATGATAAATAGCAAATTTATCTACCAATCACTGCTGGGGACACTGATCCCTGGAATAAACAGACATTTCATTATATTCAATCTGAACAGAGTTTCAAGTACTACTTGGATATATACCTAATAGCAGTTACACATATATAGTTCAAATATTTGAATAACAACTACTCTCCGTGGTTGACTTTAGGGTCGGCAAACGGTACGGTATGGAAACCGGTATACCGTTTTACCGAAAAAATTGAATGCAATCTACCGGTTTACCGTTTTATAGTTGGTGGACAAATCGCTTGCAAAGGGTTACGGTACGAATTGCAAATTTATTAGAGTTTATTAAAGAAATTAGAGAAAATCTATGCTCTAATTCAAACTTTTTAGACCCGTAGCTGCAAGCGATTAGTCCGTCGACTATACCAGTAAATTTCATTTACCGTATTACCGTTGTTTTTTCTAAACGTTACCGAATGAGCACCATAATTAACTTCCATCTGTTTTATAGTTTTATCGCTATGAAGAAAGGGATAAGTTATCCTTGATTGTACTCGGATAGTAGTTATTTCATTGCAAAACGTTTATCTTCACCGGAAGGTTGCAAATGCAAGTTAAATGTCCTAACCTTTACGTTTATTCATTGTTCATTCATTTTACGAAATATGCTATCAACGAGGTTTAGAGCAGGGATGTGCAGAATGCCGTTTTCAAAAATGCGGTATGCGGAATGCTGAATTCCGCAAATCCCTGGTTTAGAGCCAATATGTGAGACAAAGGAACTTTAGAAGGCGGAAACTCCGTAGCAAGCATCTAGAGTGCGAAGTAGACCTCTAGCTTATTAAACGAATCTTCTAACCACTGTTTAATAATCGTGTTGTTCACCAATAGTTTACTTCTAAGATTGTGTTTAACAACCAAAGTATAACTTCATTTGTACAAATGAAATTGTAGATATGGTTACTGTAACCATTATAGAGAGTAATATTTCACTATAAATAGCTACTTCTTCAGCAACCTAAGAAAGACCAGATGCCAACTGCAAGCGAATTGGGCGAACTGTCTTGCCCAGCCATGAACTAGGAACGAAAAGATTGCCACACGGAAATGAAAGAGTAAACTTCGAAACATAGACATATGCTGCTATTTCTTATTTTTTTAAGATGATATGTAGGAAAAAGTTCATTTATGAATAGTTTATTTTGTTTCTCAAAATGTAGAAAGATAAACAAATTGCTTCATATTCAATATTTCGCACAGGAAGAAGAATCTGAAGCATATGTAAGAAAGAGAGGTGATTTTACTATAGTCAACGGACGGATTGCTTGTAGGTAAAGGACTGCGAATATTGCGCTGGAGCGCTAATCTGTTTTGGTTGCAGTCTATTACCGTTTAGTATCACAGTTCGTTCGTCTACTATACACAGTTTCCTTCAGGCCACCTGGATACACATAATTTTAATTCTCACATAGAATCTGCTATTTATTCCAGATATTTAGGAAGCTCAAAAAAAAGTTTGTATGTGTGCAAAAGTAAATGTTTTAAAAGTTTATGTAAGAGAATGTTTTGGATAATAAACCAATTATTTGCATATGCAACGGCTTGGAGTACTTGCTAAGAAATTTTTTACTATTTTATTTAGCGTAACTTCGAACCTGTTTCACATAATAGTTGAGCATTACGTATTGGTAAGCTATATCACTAGAGTTATCTGCTCACCTACTCAGTACAAGTGATATTCATTTAGTCTCCTTTCCGGAAATGGGAATTGGTACGATTTTTAGGAAAAACTCTGTCTGAAGTCCTTATATTCCGGCCTTCCTGTAGCCTTCTCCCAACAGATAAAAACAGTTCTATAGTTAGGGACCGGCGCCCCTTGAGCGGATTTTGGTAATTCGACACACAAGTCACATCATTCGAAAGATGCTGTTTTGTGTAACCATAATCCAAAAACAGATTACAGAAAAGTCAATTATTCAGTTTACTACGACCGAAATTGTGCCGAATCTTTAGAGACAAAATTATAGGTTAATTGTGTTTTCGATAATGGGCGGAGCTTATAGATATTGCTTTCAGCGAAGTTCGCCAGCAACATGCGGCGGGCTCGGAATTAAAACTAACTTTGCGGAAAATTACGGAAATGATCTCAAACTTGGGATTCCATTTGGAAATAATGATAGAAAGAAACTTTCATGAAAATTACAGTCTTTTTCGATAGTTTTGAGCATATTAATAGGGGTTCGAAGCGCGCTCATATTTTTGAAATTGCATTGCGGAAAATGGCAATGTAGGTTTTAGCTCAAATTTTTATAGAATACAGATAAATGATATAGAACGACAATATGAAAAAACAAAAAATGTACGATTTCTAGGGTTCTCGGTAGAGCGAATTGAATTTTTCGAATTGGCATAACTACACTTCAGTTTAAAACTATATTGTTTTAAGCAGATAGCAAGAAACTTGGCATCTTTAGCTATCGAAATGTATAATAATTATTGCAAGAATCTTACTCGGCTCCTGAGCTACGAGCATTTCAAAATTGCACCACTTTTCGGGGGTTACTGTATTTTTGCGTGCCAAATTAAGCTTACAATGAGCGCCCGGAAAAGGGGCGTGGCCGCCGGTCTCTATCTATACTGGTTAGTAAATCTATAACTCGGTGATTTGATTTCTATAACTCAAAGAGGTGATTTGCAATACCATCATGGTCTAAATCTCCTCACGGAAAACACAAATAAATTAAATTAGTAAAATGATACATAGAATTATTTTGCATATATTTGTGTTTTTCGTAAATCAATAAATATTCATTCATTCATTCGGTTATTCCATTCATTGAAACATTTACTTATTACCTTAATATGTAATTTTGCTTCTGTTTTCTTGTTGGTTCACCAAATTCTCACACAATACTACAGTTGGTATGAACGAAGAAAAGGCCAAACCATCAGAATGGATATTATAGTTACGTGCAGACTGATCAGGCTTGAATGCTGACCGCCTATAAGATCGCTGACCGATCTTCATCAAACGAACTTATAAATAGGTAGAGCATGAAGTTACGTAAAACAACTCCGGTAGCAGAAACAGATTCTAATAAAACATATTAGAATCCGTTCCTTCCGTTTCTGTTAGAATCTGTTTTCGACGTTCCCCGTTTGTGGAAGAAAGTCACAACAGAAAATACACCAATGGGGAACGTCGAAAACAGATTCTAACATAAACCAAAGGAACAGATTCTAATGTGCTCCATTATAATCTTTTAGAATAGACTGCTCGCTTTGATTTTGGTATCAACCTTCATTAGATTTTGTCGATACCAACTTTGAACTCTGGAAAATCAGCGTCACTGCAGCTAGGACATCAAAGGACAAATATGAATATTCAACATTTATACCATGTTTATTTTTATTATTACAAATACAATAATAATATTTGTGTATTTAACAGAAAGTGACCTTATAAGATGGACTTACTGTATTCTTTCCTCTACAAGTAAATGTACTAGTTTTATCATCATATGCATAACTATATGCTGTCGGACATGCCTTCTTAAATATAGCAGCATAGTTCTTAGGCCAATTAGATAGATTACAAGTAGCCGGAGTACCATTTGCTCCTCTGCAGCAGTATTGATCCGTGTTAAACGCTAGACAGGCACTCTTACAAGCTACTACGTTACCAGCCTTGCCTTTTACCTGGAAAAAGAATATCAGAAATGCTTTTTGTTTATTGTCACTTGTCCTTACCAACTTAAATTAAGTTTGAGAGGCGGTTTAATATAAAGAGCTATGTAATTTTAATCCACCGATTTCCCATTGATTTTTATATAACGTTGCCGCACTCCCACTCTGGTCCACCAGAGACGAGCATTTTAACCGGCAGAGACGTGCACATACGAGCCGCCGCTGCTCGTATCCGCTAG
>JAQGAV010001281.1:0-22074 GCA_034691345.1 Phasmarhabditis papillosa
ATACCATAAATATATCAAAAACCATGTTCATACTACAATAAGGATGGCACATTTCGTTGAACCTAAAGACAAATGTTATGTCTGCGTCTCTCTTTTGCTATGTTTAAGCTATGTCTCTCGCTAGTAGACCATTCCCATCACGTATACGCTGCTGGCCAAAGTGTGTCTATATAAAGATCCTGGAGGTTTCTTATAGTGGCGCAATATTTAAAATTTGAATGTAAATTCGTATTCTCATTCGGTTTAAATCTGCGCCCAGAAAATATTGTAGCTTGCGTGTGCGTGCAACTGATCTTAACAGTTCTGTGTTCTTTGTGCTGCGAAACATTTTGGTTAAATATAGTCTGTTTGTAAAACTATGTAAAAAGTAACATTACTAGATGAATCGGGTAACAAGATCCAACGTTTTTCCTGGAAGGAGTTATCTAGTTGTGAAAAATTTAGCCCAGAAATACTACCCTAGTACTGTGAACTTAAAACCTATTGAAACGGAATTTGAGTGTCCCCGTCAACTCCGAGCATTACAATTTGGAATAAGAGTACTCAGAACAGACCCATTTTTACTCACAATAATGTTGTTCCTTGATGTTGAGCTGTGAAGTTAGCCTGCATAAATTTAACAATAGACTCTGCTTCTAACAAATGTTCTTTACGATGCATAGACTGGCCGTCCTTAGCCTGCATTAGAAAGATTGTCATCATTGGATCACCTTTAATAGTTGTGTAGGATGTTGTAGAATATGTTAAGTATTTTGTAAAATCAATTCATTACTTAAAGAAATCCCATTCACAAAATACTGGTTGCAGGGTATGATAGTGTAACAAGTATTATAATATTGTTCAGCAATTTACTTTTGAAAAGTATAGCTTGCCTTTAATGTATAACCTACCAGTTGAATTCCAGAATTCCCTAATAACCTCAGTTTCATAACGACTAGGCGCATTAATAGGGGTATAACCATCACGAATTCGATCTTTTAAATGAAGATAGTACATGCCAACTAAAAAGAGTATATATATATTTGCTAGAATATAATTCAAGGGGGTAATTCGAAAGTTCAAGCTTCAGTTTTAGGAATTCCCTCTGTCCGAGGAGCACATTACCAGCATGAACACCCGGAAGTTTAATTGTGTTTGAATAACATTAAATAATTGTATAAATAATAGCTAATAAACCTACATGAATTAACACTTAATAAGGCTGCTACAAGAAGAAATGCATATGGATAAGTGCCAACACATCGGCCTGTGAGATGGAAGAATCCACGAAGAGTTAGGTATTGCCAGAGGGACATCAGTTTACGACGGGATTCTAAAAAACAAAATTATACTTAATATATAGTTTCAGCTATGTTAATATCGCATTCCAGTAATTAACTTACTGGGCGAGCTTTTCTTCTGTTCATCATCTTCGGAAGCTGTCAGTTCTTCACAAGTTGGTTCTTCTACGGTTCCACTGAGATCAAGACGAGGAATTGAGGCCACCAACGACTAAAATGTAGAGAAATTAGGTAATATATCTCGTTGTGGATTCAGTTCTTTCCCTTTTTTATAAAAATCGGTAGATTTCCTGACAATATCTTCAAAACACTTTTATAACTTTGAAACATTCGAAAAAAAATTTTTTTTTGCTTTGGCTAACCTTTTTTTCCTCACAGTTTCCATTGTTCGTAATTACTTCTCCAGGAGTATCTTGTTCCTCCAGGGAACCCATTTCACATCCTATGAGCTGTAAATAAAAAGTAAAAAATGAAAGAAAGAATTAAAAAAAACTAATTGAAAAAACTACCTGAAAACGTATGCCTGCTCGCATACTTCAATAATCATAATATGTGGATATGAGCTTATTTATCTTCAATATTTCAAAAACAGGATTTTTGTGTTAACAAGATCATACAAAGTTTCGGAAGATTCGAGAAGAAAATTCGAATTATTAGAAAGTGCTAGATTAACAATATTATAAATAGTTGTCCAAGAAGATTAGCATAATATAAATAATAGTTTTGCTGTAAATTGTTATAACTACTTTCGATTGTTATATATTAATTAGTATCTTAAGATTTAGTTCAACTTCATGACCTTTAAGAACTTTTACAAAACCGTGCTTTCTATTAAACAACATTAATTTCTATGTTTTTACGAACTACATAAATGAGAAACTTGTGAACCTAAATATCTCTTTAAAATAGTCATTAGTTTTCTTTGTGACTGACGGATTGAAGTCCGACTGTCTTTTATTTGAGCACGTGGCTAGAAAACACACTTTATAGACACATAGCAGAATATGCAACTACAGACAACAGCTAAAAACAAAAAGAACTTTTAAAAATGTTTAAAATATCCAATAACTTCTCTATACTCCATAAACTTTGATTTAATCTGTACAAGCTGAGAAAAAAATATTTTGTTTCAAGACCAAGTTCGCGTGTTATAGAAAGAAATAGTTAATTTCAAAATTGAACGGTCTCTAAATTGCATAACGTCAGATGTTACCGCGCTCTTATGAAAAGTTTAAAGAAATAAGGCAATAATGACTTTAAACCTATTGATCTAAGATTGAAACTAGTGAAATAAGCAAGCACTCTCTATATTTGCTAGAAGATGATATTTAGTCAAACATAAAAATGAATATAAACATAAAATCAATAGAATATGGACGATCATGGAGACACCAAAACAACGTGTGATTATATTGAGATGGAAAGATCAGTTGTTATTGGAGTTTATAGATGTCTATAGATACTACCGTACTCGCTAGAGGCAACTCCGAAAATAAAATTGATAATCTTTCAAGTATTAGGCTACGTCGTTTATAGTTTCTTTAAGATATCAAAAGGTCATCAACCAAAACAAATTATATGAAAATTTTGAGAAGTTTCCGATCAGTAAAGGCTTTTATCTACTTTTGAATTTTCTGTTTACTCATACATATGTTAGCCGTCAACAAATTAGACGCTATGCAGTGTAAAAAAAACAGAAGCAGTCCCGAAATTCCCCAAAGAAAAATTAAATACAACCGCGAACTGAAAAACTTCTGCTGACGAGTTGATTGGAAATTTAGGGATTCATTTATGATCACGGAATAATCATGAAACTATTCTGTCCAGAAAGGTTAAATTGATATATGATCGATCTAGGCATTTTCAATCAGAAGCTAGTTTCGAATTTTTTAAGTAGTTTTTGAATTTAAACTTGAACTTCAGAAACAAATTGTGCAATTATTATTTTGGAATTCAGTGCAGTGAAACTTTGGAGAAGTTGGCTATAGCGTAGCAAACTGAACCTTTATTTAGTTAGACTATAAACTATAGTTGCGCTATGTTAAGAGAGTAGTGTTAAGTAAACATAAGACAAGTACGAATTGTAAGACTATTTTTAGCAGTTTGTCTAATCTATAACTCTTTCAAACTCAATTAACTTAATACTTTATTATTTTATTAATATAAATAGAGGGCCTGGCTGTTCGTTCGATTTTAGTGCGAACTCGCCAAATGGGAGCAAATTAGAACATCAGCTGTTGGCGGACAACGGGCAGGGAACTGCCGCTCCGGGGATAGGGAAATTTCCCTTTTAAAAGTAATTAGTTTAAAGGACTGGGGGTGGGAGCTGTAAGTTTAAACTTGTTTACTTCGTTTCATTGGGGTGTTAACAGTATTGCTCTTGCTCACACGAAATCACCGTGATTTAAATTTTTGCTTGTTCTTTAAAGCTAAAAAATAATACTAAAAACCCTTCAAGTAAAAATAAAACAATAGCAAATAAATAAAAGTCTACGCACAGAAAAAATAACTGATTGCTCAATAAAATGTATTTGAACTTTTCTAACAAGAATGCATAACAGCCTAAGTTAAACTACATATAACTTGGATAATCCTTAAATATTAAGTTTATAACTTTACTATAACGTAAGAGTTGAGAATAATTTAGAGAGACGAGGGATCAATATTTCGGCTGCTGGAGCACTGCGGAGGCGTGTGTAGCTGAGTTTAAGCAGTAGGAAACATTAAATAATAACAATTAAGTTATAAGAGAGAGCAAGGAGAGAATAAGCGACAAATGCACCTAAAAGAGGACATTTGCACTCGCAAACGGAGGCTTAGTTACACATCTTTAGGATTTAGATATGTTTTTATATTATCAATTTGAAAACTAAATCATCAGTAGGATATGATAGAATCAGAAAGTTGTTGAAGGAAACATAGTACCGTTTAACTCGTACTAAAAAGGTTGTAACCATAATCCGGGGATTACGTTTAAAGAATCCCAAGTTGTGAACGTATATATAAATTGTCATTCTTGTATTTTTTAATAAAACAGAGTTAACATAAAGAGCAAAGTAAAATACAAATATATTCCTATATTTCTAATATTTTGTCTAAACCATTGGTGACAAGCGTTCAAAACATCCATGAATAATGCAAAAGTTTTGATTTCCCCGACGTAATCGACCGCGTTGTATAAATTTAGAGAACTGAGTTGTTAAAAATGAGTTTATATTACTTTATAGTTGCTTCCAATGGGAATACCGTATTGATTTTAAATAAAAGCAGAGTTTAAAAAAATAAAAATAAAGTTATAAATTGTGAAAACCGTCTTTTAATCACAATTGAGTTAACTCCGATGAGCTTAGACGTTTTGTAATTTGAAGAATTAGATCAATAGATTCCCTAATCTGTAACTTATAACGTTCCATAGACTGTTAACGGAGCCTACAATATTCGAGTCGGGCCGGCGCTTTTCCATCCCTGGTCAACCGCATACCGTTAAAGTTCTAGCAATAACTATATTTATAAATATTTTTATTCTTTTTATTCCCATGTTTGCTACATATTCTTCCTGAGAAACATGCCTATTTTCTCACGACTTCGGTCCATATCTTCACTTTCCAATGACAAACAGACCAGCTTTCATAAGATTTTCGGCCACAATTTGAATTTTTCGCCTTGCCGCCAGAAAAATTGGGCAAATTGAATTTGATGGACGGCGGGAATGCCAAGAATGCAGCGAGAGAGAAAATTACGGTGAAAACAAACAATTTCAAAGAAAGAAATTCACTTTATTTTGGTGGGGCCAGAACTGAGCTAGAGGGCCGGAAACGGCATGCCCTGTTACAACTGTGATTGCCTAGAAATATATAGTTTTGATCAGCGTTGACCCAAACAGGGGGGATTTCCCTTTTTCAAAGTTGTTCCAGAACTCTTAAAGAATTGTTAGTCATCCTGACAACGGCTATATTTTGTTCCTAAACCAAGAGGCTTTAATGGATAAATGTAGCTAAATTATAGCGGATTACTTCGGTAAGTCTCCAGGTAGAGTTGGTTACTGTAATATCACGCGATATCTCAGGACCCCCAAAAAATGATATACAAAACCTTCGGAAATCGGAATCTGTCGGACTGTTGTTCGTCTAGAACAAGAGGTAGATTTAGTTCAGATGAGCTTTAGCCATTCATCATTGTTCTTAAATGATGTTGAGGGGGCCGGCAGCACGCAATCAAAGCCTCATGAAGCAACTGGAAAACTCAAAAAGACCAAAAAAGATTAAGAAACTAGAAAAAACGTTCTATACCACCCGGTGAGAAAAGTGAGTATGGAAGCGTGTTTTATGATACTCACTGGCTCTCATCATACTGTGCTATAAACTTCTAAAAGCAAGCCTGTATACAGTTCTTCAGAATAAACTAGCTTCAACAAATTATATAGCAAAGCTAAACCCAATACTATACACTCTTGCAAAATGCCTTTATAGCTTTCAAATAATGTGAAAATATTTTACAATCTTTTTAAATTCCTTATTTTTCTGCTACAACAAGTCGTTTTTCTATGAATTTCGCTGTGAACGGATATCAAATTTCCAGGAAATCTGCAGGTCTCAGGAGGATCAAAAAGGCCAATCGAAAGAGCTTAAGTGGAGTTTTAAGAAAATTTGGCGGGAATAAAAGCTGAAACACTTTAGAAAACTAAAACTTGTCTACTAAATATGATTGTCAGTTGATTTCGAAAGCAAGTGCTTACAACCTTTTATAAACTTAAACAAAACTACAGTAAAATAGATGTGTTTTTGACTGTTTAAGAATCTATCTGAAGGTGTCTTTGAAGTAAAGGCTCCCAGTAGAGGTTGTCGTTTGCTTCATTGTTTTATAACACCGCTGTCTCTCATAAGACCGCACAAGAAGCTTAGCTTTTAGAAGAATACTACTATTATCATTGCAATTATCTTATTACACTAACTTTACATTTTCTTCTTAACTTTTATGTTTTAACTTTAATTTGGTAACCATGGAAGCCATTCACACCTGTTGATTAGTGAAATATAATTGTAACATTCGTTTAAACTAAAAATTAAAGCTCGAAGAACAAATAAGCAAAAGAAGATAAAGAATTACATTTTAAACATCAAGGAAGTATTGAGATGAATACAACACTTCATAACTACTTATATGAAACAATATGCATTGTCGAATACAAAAGTAATAGCCGAGGTTGAAAATTAAAATCTTCCAAAATATCTGTGAAAGGGTTCGAAAAACAAAAATATACCCAAAACTTCTTTAACATACGCAAAAGATACTTCGTTATTCAGTTTGAATTTGACTATACCGATGGTTTACTTGAACTAAGCCTTCAATATATCACAAGATGAATGCTACTATTCGTCGAAAATAGACTATACGCTTTATATATAAAGTGTTTCTGTAACTCTTTATGTAATTGGTAAATAATTTAAACTGTTTATACACATTTAAACTTCTATTTTGGTATATTACGTTCCAACGTTCAAAAAACAAATGTCTTCTACGTAATACAATGAAATCCCAGTTAAGCTACAGTAACCCGCTATTATGCTTGAGGTTTGAATATTTTCGGGTTTGAAGTTTCAATTCTAGCGGTATTAATATCTTCCAATTGTTATTCGAGCAAGGTTTTTATTCAGAAATGTCTGTTTCAAGTTTAGGCATAGAAAATGTACTCAATACAATTCAAGAGAGATGGAATACGGTGGAAGCGTGTCGAGACCCAGAATACAGTATCACTACTAAAACATGCCGTGCACTAATAGTGCTTTACTATGAGGAGTATTTAGCCTAGAAATTTGCTTTAAATTTTTTAAAAAACCTCGGTTAAAAAGCTACGGACTGGAATTTAAAAACAAGTCGGCCCCACAATGAGATAATGTTCATTTTTGAGTTTATTTTTTAACCGGTGCCTTTCATAATACTGCGCTTGTTCTATAAAGAGTGGTTATAATGTTAAGGAACTGAAGAATCGTAAGATGAATACCGACGTTGCTACATTGAAGTAGACTAGATACATCAGATATTTCGTTACTAACAAATGAACTGGAGATGATGTAACTTCCGAAGAGTAGGACATGTGTTTAGATGTATA
Organism: Phasmarhabditis papillosa; assembly: GCA_034691345.1. Lineage (NCBI taxonomy): Eukaryota > Metazoa > Nematoda > Chromadorea > Rhabditida > Rhabditidae > Pellioditis > Pellioditis papillosa. The sequence goes on from JAQGAV010001281.1 coordinate 7,390, forward strand.
GATTCATGAATAACTAATAAATGGTAAACTTGACAAGAATCTGTAACAAAAAGAGAAGCTGAGTCTGACGAGGACATTACGTATGTATAACAGTGTATTTTCTGGGGATATCCTTAGAATTTAAAGTATCGTTCGGTCCTCTATCGTCTGCATAGAAACTGACTATGATCTGCTTATTTCATGACTATAACAACTCATTTGTCATTATAAGAACTATCCACTTAGCATGATTACAACTTATTTATAAATATATTTCTTAATAATCTGACTGAATATCTACTTTAGCCTTAGCTTTGTGGAAGGAATCGAATGAAATATTCTTGTAAAACAGTTGTTAATGTACATTTGCAGCATGAATTCTCATATTTAAAGTATTATAATTATGTTTAAATAATAGCTATATTGTCTAGATATATGTAAGATACGGCAGAAAGACGTTTCTTATTTACAGCTGTGTGACTGGAAGGAATTCAGCCAACTGGGAACTTCTGACATAGACTCTAAATACTGACCACTGCACGCAAAATAGGTACAAATGATATGTTGAATAACTAACACTTAACAAATAGCATAGAATGTTATGCATCGTTATAAATGGAAGCTTACATTCAAAATAACATATTCTAGCAATAACAAGGTGTAATTAGTTATAAACTACTTTTATAAAAGAGAAGAATAAGTTCGAATTCTATTTTCAAAACTAATGTATAAGTAGTTAACATGTGGGGTTTTAGAATAACTTTAATATCTAAAGAGAAATACTATTTGTAAGCATTCTATATAACTTATCTCTTTATTTTGCTTACTCCAGCCGTATGTCTAATATCCTTCCGTAAATGGGCGGGGCTTAACTGAACTCTCATTGATTGCTTGTCTGCTTCTCGCTGCTCCGCCAACTCTCTCGCCCTGATAATGCTCAATCTCTCTAGAAAGCGCGCTCTATTTCAAATGACGCCAGAATGACCATAAATGAACGCAAATAGGGAAGTAACTGGAACACCAACGCAGATAACTAGCAGCCAAATGAGCTAAAATACTAGATAGATCTCTAGAGACGGCACTGGTGGGGTTCAGATGCTTGACCAGTCAACATCGGTATAAAGAATGAAGGAATGTTAAGCTCGGTCTTCAAACGCCAGATAAAGAGTGCTTCCAATAAACTATCTATGAAACTTAAGATTTAGATAGTAAACTGATAACCAAGTTAGGTTTGTAGAGCTTAGACTTTGAAGTTATAGAGTACTTCAAAAAATATGGAATTAGGTATTTGGCAGTTGTGGATACAGGAATTGGCCCGTATGTGGGCCGAATTACAAAGAGTTCACTTTATCAAGTTTTTTATTAAAAGACATATATACTAAGTGCATTTCATGCAGATTATAAGTTAGCACATAGAACTCCATGAAATATAATAAATGTTACAATGAGAAATAAAAAGGTTTTGTTTGTATATTTAGAAATTATTTGTATCTTTTGTTAGTCATCTTGACACATCTGGCATTGTATATCATGTGCTTATTGTTGCACTATTAAACATAAATATAAAATTAATGAAAATACAAACTGAGTTCAATAACAAAAGAATAATACTAATAAAAAGTACAAAATGATATCACTATAGTCGGTGGACTAATCGCTTGCAAGGGGTTACGGCACGGACTGTAAATTTATTAGATCTTATTAGAGCAAAACTGTGCTCTAATTCAAATTTTTTAGACCTTTAGCTGCAAGCGATTAGTCCGCCGGCTATAGACAGGTGAATAAATTTTTCAAAACCTAGATTTTTTTGTGGATTCTCACTTTTTGAAAGTAGTGTTAACTAACTAGTTTGTAAGAATATAAAACTAAAAGAAATCATCGTGAAATTCGTGCGTGATCTTGTTAGATTCAAAACAATGACCATATAGAGCTGTGGTTTAGACCTCACACGTGGGTAAATACATAGAATAAACAAAAACATCTAAGCAAAGAGTTGTCTGAGTAAACAGCTGACAAAAAGTACCTTTCTTGTTCTTAGAACCAACTAGATGAACTCTTATTATTCTTGAATAACTCAAAACTTCTCTTAAAAAACACATTCACAACATTCAGTTTGCGTTTAAACCACAACCGATGGTCGTTTAAAACAATTATTCTATTTTGTTATTTACTTGTAAACATTAATTTCAACATTATTTATTGTCTTTATCAACATAATAAGCATTCAATATAGATGGTATAAAGCAGCTCAACAGGTAAGCTCAAGTACTTATTACAGTTCATTTTAAAACCTAGACTAATATTCCGGGTATTAAAACAAAATATAAAAGTATTGATTTTTGCTCTGAATATCTCAAATGTGACAAGTTCTATTAGTTTCTACAGCGCAGATTTAAGACACGGCTCGATTACACACTTCCACGGCCCCGGTTGTGGAATATATATATTTATAAATTAGAGAATACAAAGTTTACAAAGTAATTAATGAAATTCTTTTAGTTAAAAAGAAATAAACTTTTCGAAGCAGTGAAGAATAGTGGGAAAGCAATCAGCGAAAGAATATGAAAGCACTAAAAGCAGCATTACAAATAAGTGACGTCTGATGTCTCGAAATATCGGTTGAAACAATACATTTAAAGGTCGGAAGACCCTTAAACGACTGTCTGTTACCCACGAAGATAACGAGGGGTACTGTAGGATTACTGTAGGTCTTTGTAGGCTGGTGGTGAGCTCTTGTGAAGATCTTCGTATGCGGGAGGGAGCGACTAAAATATAAGTAAATTTAATTATAAGTTTTATTTCAGGATTACTAATTTGAAGGCAAATAGAGTATTTTTTAAACTCAAAAATGAATTCTAATTTCATATTTTTTGTTCTATTAGGCTTTGTTGAAGTCTACTAAGTACATGTCAAGCTGCGTAAGTTAACTCTAGATTGTTTTAGTCTTAACTACCGTACCTGTTTTCCTGCGCATCCAATGAAGGTGGTTGCCTGGTTCTTCTGGCTTTCGGCCAACTTTTTGTTGTTTCCTGTTGGGATCACATCCAAATCTCCAAAATGAACTTCTAGAAAGAAAATAAATACTAAGATGAAATAGATAAACAGATAACATTAATTCTTTAAATATATTCTGTCTGAGTATATTATTAAAATGACTTACTACAAACACTTCTTCTACCAAGGTGCTTCTTCATGTTCTTCTTGGCTCTGCAATAAATTGTAAGTAAGTAGAAACTAAATTTATATAAGACACCATCCTCGAAGAAAGTAGACACTTCTAATTACAATTGAACTAGACTACCGATATTATGTTTTCACAAAGCCTACTTCTGATATGTTTTCAACTTCAATAAACCTTTAAGATTGTGATGTGACTCCAGGTTGTAGTTTATAACAAACAAACTCTTCTCAACTTTTTTTTGTTATGGACTATAGTTACCTCTTCTCAAGTGCTTCTTTAAGTGCAATACATGGCACTGAGATGGCCATTATGGCACCGGCACAAACGGCAACTGCGGGTACAACGACAATATCGGACATCCTGTTCAGACGTCACACAAGTTAAGCGAGAACAATGCGGTCAGCTAACGGGGCCTGGTCAGGCTAGGTCCTAACAAATATATAATATTATATTGCAAATGTACTATTAAAGTTTACATTTTTATTATGAAGCAATGAATGCTTGGTTACTTCTGTTTGTATAACTATATGTTTATAAGTAGGTACTTACCTATCCGAATTCGTCAAGGTTGGAGGGATAGCAGCGGTAAATGACAAAAGACGCCAAGATGGTAGGAAAGAACGACGGGAGTCTAAAATTAATATAATAAAAAGAATGTAAACTATTTGTAACATAAACAATATATTCTTCATATAGTGTTATTTTCAACTGTGTTATATAAACTTAAATGGAAAGACATCAATACTTTGTGAAAACTATTTCTTTAAATTTATAAAACATTGATAATAAAAATAATTTTAAAAAAAACTATAGTTAGACTACGTCAAGGACGTAGTTTACACTGTATAAGTTGACTATATGTAATGTGAAGTTATAAAGTTCGAATTTATATATTCTATAGTGTTTAGACTTTGATTTATCAATAGAAGCGTGTTGGCCAAAGACGCATCATTTTTCGCTAAAGATGTATAGGAAGTTTACGGTATCAAAAGTCTATACTACAGTAACACATGGAAAGAACGCCTGAAATGCCCGACCCAAAATATAAAAACAATTTATTTCGTAAAAGTCCAGCTATTTCATTAAAGAAGTTAAGACTTTTAAGTAAAATAACCAGTATAGTGTAAATACATTGTAATCTGGAATGTCGGTCAAAATAATCGCTAAATATTGTAACAAACCCTAAAACAAATACCTTAATATACAACGAACTATATTAATAAAGAAGTACATGAACATACCGGTTACAGAAAATCAGCTCGTTAGCAGAAAAGTAGGCTTGTATGAGAGGACCTTTTACGATACCTCTCTAGAAGTTAGCGATGTGAATGTATTGATGTGGGGTAGTGGTACGCTCGCGTATTTATACGCAGTTGATAATATGCTAATTTTGACCCACCCGCGACGAAATAGCCTGCAATACGCAGTGATGATAAGCCTGTCGGCGATTGGTTACGAAATATTGCGTATTTTAGGAGAGCGGGGGTAGAAAATAGAACTGTGTACAGTACTAGAGAATGAAGTTAAGGGTAGGTATTGGTGATACATACTCTATTTTACATAATCATACCGATGTGACTATTTCATCTGACAAAGCTGCTTCCTGTCTTCACGCCGTCGTAAACAATTTCAAATTCAAAAGTTCACAATTTTACTCAGAAATAATGGATCAATATAGTATTGTTGAGGTAAATTTAGAAAGTAAACTGATATTTAGAGTACTTTCTATGGAATATTACCTGTTAAATATATCTAATTAATAATAATTAAAAATATAATAATAATATTATTATATGTAGTATAAAGTGATTGTTAATACTGAAACCTTTATGTAAGAAATGACTCTAAATATTCGAATACCTTTTATAGAACTAGTAAGGTTATTTAAGAATCTATGTTACCGTTATTATTTTGCACTTTCATAAAATATTGCTGAATTCGGCAAAGTGCAGTTTTCCGCATAGAAAATCAAAATTCAAATAAGAATTCTAGTCGGGTACTGGTGAACACGAAATTGATTCGGTTATTTTCACCGAGAAGAAAACTATAGTCAGATTCAAAAGTAATGACGCCGTGTATGCTGCGTGTTTCGTCCTTTTTAACACTGCGCCTTCTTGCAGTCTACGCGCGCGGTATCAGCAGATTGCAAACTTTCTTTCGCTATGCTCTACTCAGACAAAATATTGCAACGCTCCTGCTTATTAACACGGCCTTATTACTTTTGAATCTGACTATAGGAGTACTCTTCGGGTGCTTCTGCGAAATCGGGCCTACTTGCAGGTTATCTATAGATTTTCATATTGCTCACGATACTTACGTATTTAATTTATTGCAATATTTCTACCATATGCCTTTTACTTGCTGAACTGACAATCTTCTACATGCGTCATACATTACAATAATAACATGAATGAAATCATTCGGTTCATTTTATATTCAAACAAAATGTTTTTGTTTCTCGTGACCGCGTATAACTTTTGTGCGTCAGTGGACTGTTTAGACTAAAAGAACCGAAAACAAGGGTTAGTAACAAACTATACTGTAGACAGGCGTCATAGAGAACCTTATATCATTGTTCACTCCGAAATATAGAAGTTTTCAATGAATATTTATATATATAGACTGAAGTTTTCTCACAAAGCTAAATAAAACACCACCAATAGCGTTAACATTCTAGCTTTACAAAGAATACAGCGTCGCAACGGTCTAGGTATTAGAATCTACTAAATTAATAAGGAAACTGTAGAAATCTTTGAAAAAAGAAGATATTTAGTGTTATGTTTCCGTGTGTCTTTTAAAAGAGAAATACTGCGAGATAGATATTTGATTTGCACGTGACTGTATCTGTCGATATCAATCAAAGGACAAAAGTTGTTGTACAATTATAACCACCCATCTTGTTAAGAAGGAGTAAATATTAAATAAAACTAATGGTACAATTATAACCACCCATCTTGTTAAGAAGGAGTAAATATTAAATAAAACTAATGTCACGGTCATAAACTCAAATCGCAGTTAACACGGCATCGCAGTTTTCTTAGTGTCCGGGTTTCCGCCATTCATTCCGGAATCTCCTGAAATTCAGCTGTACTAGAAAAATTGCAATCGTCTTTGTAATAATGTTCTAAAAACATTTAGAAATACATATGGTAAAGTAATTAACTCTACGGCTTCAATCCCACGGGATATCCCTTGGTAATCGTAGGAACCCTTTTCAGACATAAAGTTACTGTACAAATGTTATAATACACTACTTAATATGTGTTTACGGCAAACTGTTTACAATTTCATAAAAGATAATAACTGTTTATTGAATGTCTCAAACTTCAGGTGTCTTTGATATTCTTTATAGAGTGATTCTTTCCTATTTAATAGTTTTGTTTTAAAAGACATTGACAGCAACTTTAATGTAGAGATCTCATAGACGACTGCACACCAACGGCCGTAGCATAGAAACGCCCGAGCGCCACTATACCAGGTTCACTGACGGAAGTTTCCAGAATAATGAACGAGCTGATGGAGTGCTTCCTCATAAATACATGGAAGTCATATTCTATACAGTATAGAATATGACTTCCATAATAGTATAGACTATGCAAAGCTGCGTACGAGTCGACCCGGGCCGAGCCGTAATTGCCAGATAACTTCCTAGTAAAATGTTAGGTAAACATTTCTCATTCAGAAAGCCTAGGCTGCGAATGTTGCGCCCCAATGATAATCATCAAAATTGGAAAAGTATTGCAATATCTTTAGACGCATTTTCTATGCGTATTTAAGAAAAAATCATATAATTTTGTTCACAATAGCTGAAAGATAAGATCTACTTTACAGTTTTACAAGAAGTCAGCAGGAAAAATCAAAAAGAAAGGAAAAAAATCCGTTTCTTTTTTCGAATGTACGCAATTCAGCGTTATTTTTTGTCCACATGGGAATGTCTACAGTATCCAATTACATGAGATTTAGCCGTGGACTATATAGACCTCAATTTCAGTATCTTCAATATATTTACTGGCTTGATGATAGTCACCTCGGCGTACTATACCGGCATTACCATGTTAGGGATGAAGAGTTGTTGACGCGGAAAAGAGTTCTCTATGAAATAGACTTCGAACAAAAAAAACTGAATATGCTTAAGGCTATGTGAGTAAATATAGTCTATAACAAACAAAAGACCGCAGAGTGCGGTGGTATACGTAGGCTTCCACAATTGCGTATTTGTCGTTTTCTCGACATGATACAAAGTAAAACTAGTACAATATTATTTTTCTGACATAAAACAACAAATTTCGCATCGACTATATTTTGTCGTGCATTTAAATCACTGATTATCGAATTTTCACCCACCATTTTGTTATATGTAGCTCTCGAGATTTTCAAATAATATAGTAAGTAGTTCAATTTAGAATAAAGTTTTATTAAGTGTAAAACCGCACCGTTTATTGAGTATTTATATATTGGGTATTTTCAGCGAATGGAAGGCTCCTTTTTCCGTGTTGAGTGATCATGTACCCTGCGAAGGAACTCTGACCGTAAATGGACAAGGTAAAAATAATTGGGCAAGAAATTCATATATTCTTACCCTATTACAGAATATCATGTTATCCAAGAAGACGCACTTCAGGAATACGATTGTTTTTTGCATCTAATTCCTAAGGGATTCGGTAATATAGAAGACATTCCTGAGAAGATTGTTTTTGATTGGTCAACTCATGACATAGCAACTCGTGAGTGAAGGGTGTACTAGACTGCCAGGGGCTACTCACAGAATAGACATATTGGGAGTAAATATAGATCTAGACCATATAATAAATGGAATAGAGGAATAAGAACAATGAAACCGCACAATGTAGGATTTATTGCAACGGAATGAGGTTTTAAACAACAATTAGGCTTACATCAACAAACAAAAGCGTTAACTCGTTAGGCGAGATTAACAATAAAACACGAATACATGCAACAAAAGCTCGAAGAGTGCAGAATTCTGCACAAACGGTTTAGAATCAACTGCGACTCAAATTTAAAGCCGCTGAAACCCAGTAATTGGTATCAATTATTGATTTTTTAATGCTATTCCTCTCAAAAAGTTATTCACAGATGTATATATACTTAAAAAATTGGAGAAAAATGAAGAAATCTACAAGATATCCAATTTTCACCTTATTTGGGTTACTGTAGTCCGGTAGTAGAATCACATTTGCAATGCGAATTTGGTTTATTTTTCTATACACTTTAACACAATCAAACTTTTCCAATCATGATTTGTTCAATTAAGGTTAGCGGATAATCTAGCAAGTAAGTATTTATTCCATAATAAACAAAACATTGTAAATAAAGTAATTAATTTCCTCTAATCGCACATAATAACTGTAGATTTCCGACTACAGCACAGTCCTATATTTCGTTAGACCACTTTGTCGCATCGTGATAGGGAAAATAAATGATTTATTTGTTACATTTAAAACTTAATTAATTACATTTTAGAAGATGACGGCTATATTACTACTGTTGCATATAAGAATACACTTGTATGGACGTCTAAGCATAGTTCACAGATTATATCCCTAAATATGGATACATACTTCTCAATTCTAAAAGAAACTGGAAAACCACCAGCTTACACCGGTCAGTTAGGCATATTGTAAATGTTTTTTATATATAAGTAAATTAAAAATCGTATTCAACTGCTATAGTCTATAACAAACAAAAGACCGCAGAGCGCGGTGGTATACGTAGGCTTCCGCAATTGCGCATTTGTCTTTTTCTGGACAGGATACAAAATAAAACAGGTAAAATAACATTTTTATGATAACAAACAAAAAATTGCGCATCGAACCATATAACGGAAGTTTAATTTTTCCACAAAACGAGCGATTTTCCAAACTTTAAACAACACCGCGCACTGCAGTTTTCTTTCTGTTAAGGACTATAACTGTTCAATTTATACAACGTTTGAAGTTTGGGAACCTATAGGAAAAAACAAAATGTACCAAACTATTTTAGGCTTTGTAATCCGATAGAAGCCATTTAAAGACAATTGTTTGTCATTTTAAATTGCAAAAATTCAGATATCTGCTCCAGAATCGATGTCGACATGCCAAAAATGTGGATCTTGCATTCGTATGTACAAAATGGATTTCACTATCTGATTGCTGCGGTTAGTTTTTATACCTTCTTTGAATAAGTGTTGAAAGAAATTGTGTTTATTTTTCTGGATCACTCGTACACAAATAAAAGGTAGATTTCTCCGAGGCAGGGCTTCAGTCATTCATTCCGGCATCTTCTGAGTAGAGACGGCTCCATTCTAACATTCAGTCTTCGGGGGCACGAAACATGGGATAAGTAAGCTGATTGTTTCACAAGTCTTCTGCAGCTACGAGGAGTCAAACCCACGGCCTCAAATCCTCGCGGATTCAGAGACCGCTGATCTAATCACTACATTAAAGCAAACACCCTTTTGAACAAACAAATTTTGTAAAACAGTCAAAATAAAAGTCACAGTTAGCGAATTGACCAAAACAAAACTATTCTGAAGAAGTTTCAGTGCAAATTAATTCTATTTTCGAGAGTCCTGCTTTATATGCATCGGCCCATTTCACTAAGTTTTTAAAAATAGTTTGTTTATTCATTTTTACGAAACACGAGATCACAGATATTTGGAGCAAAGCAGTGAGAAGAGGGAACCATAGGAGGCGGGACTTCATAGCACATGACCCAGGGAGTGGAGGCGGTGAATCAGAACAAATTTGCGAGAATTCTTTCTTCGGGGGTATTCGAACCATAGACCTCTAGATTATGAGGCAAAGCTTCCAACTATGGGCCACCACGTCCGCTTACTCCACAAGCTATCTCTTTTTACTTAACTGGGTGCGGGGACCTCACATATATTCAGACCAGGATTTTGAGAATCTAAAAGATTCAGCCTAAAAGTGTAAAGTTTTGTGACAAGCAAAAAAATCAATCTGTTTTATTTAGGGTAAGGAATATTATGGAGAACATTATCTAAGAGTGTGTGACTTGGCAACGAAACAAATGACTGGACTATACAAAATCGAGGGAATACAAGATTTGGATAACTTTGAGTGAGCTCTACAAATACATAAAAATTGTCACTGATTGATTATTTCAGGGACGGCCGTGTGCACATGCCAGATTGGTCGATCCATCCCAGCGGACATCTGATGCTATTTCAACCGGAAACTTACAAATATCTTTCAAAGAAAGAAGCCCAAAACGGAAAACCATTTTTGACCTACCGAGAAAAGCATCTCATGAAGTTCCTCAACCTAAAAATTATTCCAAGTGAAGTAGACTCTATGAAAACGTTTAGAAAAGAATCAGTATTTTCGAAGATCGTAAAATATTTGAGTAGCTGTCTCCCATTAAGAATCTTCTCTAAAAAAGAAGAACCTCTGACACTGGAAAGAGAATCCCTAAGTGTTCCACCGGTTGATACCTCTAAACTACCTCGTTGTCTTAGAGAAGGCAGACCACTATTGAGTCTGACATTACAGACCAATAGGTCAGCGGAGGAACTTATACACTATTTCTGAAATTTATACTTTTTTGTTCACCTATTCGATCACTATATTAATAATATGCCTAAACAAAATTGATTATAGTCCACCACTCTATTCTCTTAAATGTTGTTTGTATTTCTTGTATGTTTTGAATAATAATTAGCTGATTGATTCACCCATTTTAAGTTAGGGGCTATTCTTACCATTACTATAGTCAGCGCCAAGAGTAATGATAGAGTGGAAAGAATTCAACACTTCTCTGAGCTCTTTTCGCTAGTCCCGTGCAAGTATTTGACGGCTACTCACCTTTTAATCTTGTACTTTGCGAGTACCCGCATGCAATTTGCCTGCAGGTGCGGTGTTAAAAATCCTAAAAATAGCAACTGACACTCCATTATTATTCTCGTCGCCATACGATATCAATCTCTGTCCTAATTTATTGCTGTGAAAGAAGATCAGGTGAGCAGCTTAAAAGTTATTTTGGAGGTTAGACACGATTCCTTTACTATATTATTTACTATATGATATGACTGAACAAACTTTATTTATGTTTATAATCCTCAAATCTATTATATCCAATATATTTTTATTTATTGTATGTTTTGTAAAATAAATAGCTGCTTTATTCACATATTTGAAACTGTAACAGTTAATGAAACATATTTTACAAATTAAAAAGTACGGTATATCTATATTTCAACAAGGTTCAATAACTTGAATTTGCAAAACTCTCAAAATTGTTTCAAATTAAGAAGGCTAACCTAAACAACTAACCTAAACAACTTGAAACAGCCAAACCAATAGTACAATAACTGGTAAAATCTTTCAGTTTTCATCAATATTTTTGTTATTCATATAATTTTCTTAACTTTTGAGCTGATTATTTTGAAATAATAAATCTGAGTTAGTTTTTGGGGGCTCCATGCCTAAAATCGCAAAAGGAACATTTCCGATTTAGAAGGCTCTTCACTCAGCGGTGTTGTTGCGTGTAAGAACAGACTTGTTTGGAAGTATAATGATTATATTCAGATTGTATCCCTAAATATGGATTAATTAATACTTTTCAATTCTAAAAGAAACTGGAAAACCACCAGCTTACTCCGGTCAGTTAGGTTTTTTCTGGAAATTCCCAGAACAATTAAGTGAAAAACATTGTTTTATGTCAAAGTAGATTAATCTTGTGAATTTGTACAATGTTGAAAGTTAGGGAGACTGTTAAAAAAACTAGAATGGATCAAAATATTTTTGAATTTGTAACATTCCAAATAACTATTTAAAAACAATCAGGGCTTGGAATTTCACGGAGGACGGGATGGGGCCGAAAAACGGGGGGCCCGGCCGGCCTCTTCCCAAAATAATTGTGTGTCATTTCAATTTGCAAAAATTTAGATAACTGCTCAAAAATAGATATCCCAATGCCAGAAATGATCGTCATGCATTCACTTGTACAAAATGGATTTTACTATCCGATTTCCATTGTAAGTTTCCAAACAACTCCACTTTTCAACTGGGTAGTTGATATAATACAGGGCTTGGAAAAGGCCGGCCGGCCCTTGTCTATTTCAGAATTCTTAGCGGATATTGTTCTTCAAAAATGTTAGTTTCCAGTGCTATTTTTCGGCATTAACCATAAAGAATGCAATAATCTGTAAATAGTGATGTTTTTGGATATCATTTATCAGAATGTTTACCTAAATCAGTCAATTTTATGCAAGAGGTTGTATGCAGTATTACTGAGGGCTGGGATAAGGCCGGTGTCCGTTTCTCAAATTCACAGGACTGGATAATAGGGACTCCGAACGAACTGCACAAAACATATTTGTAAAAAACAGAGTATTTTGAAGGAGTTTACAAATTTTCAATTCAAAATACCTGTTTTTCTCCAACACTTTCTTTTGGAGTCCCACGACAAGTATCGAAAGGAATACGCCCATACAACGTTTCTCTTGGCCATCTACCTTTTATAATTTAACTCAGAATAGATGCGAGGATTTTCCAAAGTTTTAGGTTCTCAAAATTAGTAATTCTCTTGAATTCAGTGCACGGAATAGGGTCGAACCGGATAGGTCCCGTTTTAACAGGGGAGTGGGCCCAAAAGAGAGAGACCAACAAAATGGAAGTTATACATTGTTTCAGATAAATTGAGACACTTTTCTACTTGGTTAGTAAGTTCGCGCTTGGGCTTGAGCTCGGCTCGTTCGGTTAGTTATCTGAGAGCCATAGTTCTTCTATTGCGACCGCATAGGAGACTAACATGCCTGTGGCGCCAGACATGGTGACCTATGACCGATTTCGATACAATTTACAGACGCAATGTCAATATGCGTGATGCATAATTTGATTAATATAGTTTTTGTAGCAAAACTAAATCAAACAATCACAAGTTAGGATGCAATCCAGGCAAAATTTGCAATCATCTGTTCTAAATGGTATTTTGCAATTTTCATCCGAAAACTCTGCTGAAGAACTATCCGTCTGCACAAAATCTCTACGAAAACTGTTTTGCGCAAAGAGGTAAGCTTATATTTTATAATTCTAGCAGTATATCGACTTAACCTTCGGTCATACTTGTTAGAAACTATGTTATTTAGGTTGTACGTTGTCGATGAAATCGTTATCACTAAATTCGTCACTAGTCGAGGAATTGTGTTCAGCACTGTAATGAAGGTAACGTTCTATATTAGCCAATATTTTGAATTGAATTGTTTATTTACTACCCAAAATATTGATAATACAGAAACTACAACAAACGAGATCACAATCCCTAATGGGTAGAGGGAGAAAAAGGACCAATTTGGCCATGTCAACCCCCAAATGCAAATTCACAAAAAGAACACAAAACACAAAATTTACAATAAGATTACTAGACTAGAATTTTGTATCCTTATATTTTAAAATATTTTCTTGAATAATTTTATATAAGAAGTAAACATTTGTCTAGGGTAACCAGCCAATATCAGAAGCTCATGTCCCCGAAGTAGAGTTTTGGAGAAACGTTAACAAACTTGCACAACATTGCTGTCCAAAGCGACTTAGAATCCATTTGAATGAAGCAGAATGTATTCGAGTTGTGTCACAGTTAGAAATTCAGTGGTTAGCGAGAATTAATAATGTAAGTTTATTTTAAAAGTATTGAATATTATTTTCATTGTAGGTAAGCTTTATTACAAGTGAATATCATACAGAGAACAAATCGCACATGTTGGACCTCTTTTTTGATGTTGTGAGCGCAAGTGGACCAGTTAGAAATATAAGGTTTTGTTTTTAGCTTGCCTTTTTTAAGTTTTATTAGCTTTTTCTAGTTTTATAATAACTAATAATAAAATAAAAATTTACAATAGTATCAGTTGTATTCTTCAGTAGCGGAATAGGAATAGGAGTGAATCATTAATTAGTAAAATCCGCCCCTTATAAAGGGTTGGATAAATAGAATACAAGAGATCACAGAATACCAGTGGGCCTTTCTGAGAAGGGAGCCAGGGTGGATTCGGAGGGAGTATTCCATTCCACAATTATGGCCGTTAAATATAATTATTGGCCACATTCCTCCTCCGAAAGTACGAGTATCAATTATAAACGAATACCAAATGATAATTTTTCTCTTTTTTTATTGTACTTTTGGAAAATAAACATTTATTATTATTATTATTTAATAGCTGTAAAATACAGACACATTGTTTGGTACAATGCGTGATCTGTTGTTTATAAACGAATGATTGAAATGCCAATTTCAGTATTGATGTTTCTCGCAATGAACATACTATTACTACACTCGGAGAAAATGATGAAACATTCATATTCTCAATTTCAACTCTTTCTCTTCTTAGAATGGATCATATGAATAAACAGTTGGAGGTTAGTCCACTCCGCCTCCACTCCCTGGGTGTTGTGCTATAGTCTGTAACAAGAAAAATGCTGCAAGGTACGGTGGTATATAGGCTTTCAGAAATTGCTCAATTTTCGTCGAAAGTAGATGTTCTTGGTATGATTAGAAGCGCAATTTCTTGC
>JAQGAV010001282.1:0-22071 GCA_034691345.1 Phasmarhabditis papillosa
TTCCCGAATCCCGGGCAAAAAAAATATCAATCCCGAATCCCGTTCCCGGATCCCGCCTTTTTCAAAAACGCGATCCCTCACACCTACTGGTTTGTACTATGTTTGTTTGCTGTTTGCTATAGTCAGATTCAAAAGTAATGAGGCCGTGTATGCTGCGTATTTCGTAATTTTTAATACTGTGCCTGCTGGCTTTTAACAACGTAACTTTTGAATCCGACTATAGCAGGGAAGGTTCCATTTTAAGTAACACTACTTAAAAATTTAGCAAAAAAACGAATGGTTTGAATTTCCCCTCTTTATTTACGGTCAGCCGTGCGGGGCTCTATTGCGAGAGTTTCAGTAGAAATTTTTTTGCCCACCAAAAATCTATTTGATCCGTCAAATCTGAGCATGTTGTTAATACTATACTTCTGTTATTTTCTTACCCAGAAAGAAGATAGCATCCGGTTTCATCCAAAGAGCAGCACGAAACGACTGGTACATCTGCCATTCTCTGAAGATATGCATTTCAACCGTATTCCAGGAATGACAAAGAATGTGGGCCGGGGCCATTTGTCTAGATCTCGGCAGACATGGCTGTGGGCCGGGGCCATTTGTCTAGATCTCGGCAGACATGGCGGATTTCACTTTGAAATTGACGCAAATTCTCTGCCAGCCCGATCCGGGCTTCAAATCCTAACTCTATATGTAGTACTCAAATAATGTGTACACTCAACCCAAGAGTGCAAATCTTTTTCAGTTTTCTTTATCGTTTCTTTCTTCTTACCGTTTTAGCTTATCGAACCAGTGTCCCTGGTATTTCCCTAATAGATGCGTATCGGCTATCATCAGAACCCTTAGGGTGTTTGAATTGCTGAAATAGATTCCAGGTTTACATTTCTGATTGCTATGGCTCTATTTATGGTTTAAAGTTTTCCTTGTCTGTGATTACGGTGTTGTCACACATGATTTTCTATGTTGTTATTAATATAAGCACAATTTTTATCTGTATAATATGGCATATTATCTGTGAATAATAAAAATAGTATCAATATACTTATTAGGGGAGTATTTAGGTCCCTCGACGAACTTACACAGGTTGTTGGTGCCATGAGCAGCCGATCATAACGTGAAGACGGTGTAAAATACATTCATTGAATAGAATAGTAGCAAGAGCCATAATAATTGAACCGACTATAAAGCCGCATCTCATCTGAGCTCCTATCTGGAAGCTATTTTTATACTAAGGTGTAAACACGTCAGACGAAGAAAAGATCCTAGACTAGTTATCTGACATCACGGCACGGCGCGCCTTAAGGAAATGGGACAGAGCAAATCTTGAAATTTTCTTGAAGCCATCTCAAGCAATAAACCATGATAAGAGATGGATTTGAAAGTTTAAAAATATGAATCATGATAGTGTGCCAACTGTCGAATTACTGCGTTTAATGCATTTAGTTATTAGTTCAATCATATAATATGTGATATTAATCTAATTTATTTTGGATACCTCCCTGTTTCATACCTTGGATATATTGCTACTGAAGTTATTAACAGATTTTAATATATGAAAGTAACAAGGTTTTAAAAAAGTTGTATTTAGACAACAGAAACAACAAAAACAAAAATAACTACCAATGCACTGCTACAAAACCTATTAGATACAAAGTAGGGGTTGCAGAACTAAAACGATTGCTATATTTTCCTAAACAAATAAGAGTAAATATAAATAGCTACATTCAATCCCGCATTATCATTTGCATTATTCTGGTTAAAACATGAGAATTTAATCCCTCTTCTAATTGTCCTTCGGAGTTCTTGTGGTAGAATGTTCCATTCATGTAAAAATCGTAAAGCCTTACTGGGCCTTCGACGTAGACGCTATTGGTTTTTGGATTATTGAAGCCTATAAGGAGATGACCACAGTAACTTATACTACAACAACCAACCATCACATTCAATGTTGATTGCTAAAGTGTTCAATTGTCCTACTGCAAACATGAAGTCCCTTCCATTAGATAACACCAATTGGGATGTGAAAGGACGTGTCACATCAGTGTATTGTGTGAATCCTAAGAGATAAAATAATAACGGTACGCCAATAAAATATATAAGTTACCTTGCAGATGGGCCTGACCACAAAGAGTTGTAAATAAACTGGCAACGGCTTGGGCTTCTGCTGATTCCTTCCACGTTTCACGCATCTCCTCAGAATCCTCTGAAAAATAAGGTAAAATATTTCCAAATTCATTAAATACCGCTAAGCCCCCAGTACTCGCACCTCTCATCAAGAGAAAACAGGGATTTACCCCCAACGCGGCCATAAACATGAGTTTCTTCTAAAATACACTAATAATGGCGACTATCCGACAATTCTACCAGTTTCGGGGAAATATCCAGGACACTGCCACAAAGGCTCCTCATCGGGCCAAAGGTTATATACCTTCGGAGAATAGAGAATATCTTCTAAGTTTACATCTTCAGCAAAAACGGAAGCCTCAGACTAAAGGTTTCAATAAATTGATAAATAAGAGTTTGGCAGTACTTGTTCACTTTGATATGAAAACAGAGGGGAAGGAGCTTCCTTAGATCTGATTTGAACAGCAAGTTTATCGCGAGAAACAAACGCTAGTTCACCGAGCTTTCTCCTAAAGGATACAATTTACATGAGATATTGTGAAAAGTACAAACCTATCATCTCCGATAAATTTTTGGGTTTTATTTAACTGTTTTACAGTTTCTTTTTCGACAATGTCAATCTCATCGTAAAGAAACATAAAACCAGAGCGAATCCAGAATGATTCGCTTTGAACATCTTGTGCAACCTAGAATACTATTAGATGTGGTATAAAAAATGAACATACTCTATAATCACTTAGCCTGGTGACATTATGAGCCATTGCGTACATGGCTTCATCGAACAACGATTGAATTATGGCATTCACTCTTTCCTCTTCTGAATCGAATCTGTCCGATGCAAGGAGTGAGCTCAAGGATTCAGTCATGGCTTTCTAGGAAAAATAATTTAACATACTCAAACTGAAAGCTAACCTCGAAACTCTCCGTAGGAGGAACCAAGCTTTCGTAAAACTTGTCCAGCGAACCAACAACCAGTCTGCTCTTGGTAATGTACTGATAGAACTTAGAGCAATCAAAGTAAGCCGGTGAAACCGGCAGAGCCCAGGCTTTCCGGGTAGCCATCAAGGAAGGGTGCCAATCTCTAAACGAAAATATTGAGATTTATATAATACAAAATGTTCCTACCGTCTCCATGTTCTTTCAGCTCGGGTCCATGGGCGTTCATACGGATTTACGAAGTCTATTTTATCCTTTGTAGTGGGTAGCTGATTTACCATTTCAGCAGTTTTGTAGTAGTCGAAAAGTCGTACACCAGAACCAGAGGCATCGCCAGCATTCTGAAGAGCAGCAAGTTGCACTCATTGCAATCAGTAAAAACTAACCATATACTCTTCTTGCAACATATGCTTCGGCGTATGATGTTGGTGTGGCTTCCTATAATATGGAGGCCTGGTAACCGTAGAGGCTGCTGCCGCTTCTCCGATGGCCTTCTGTGAGTAGAGCCTAATGCTAGCAGTTGCCAAATGAATGCACCTTGTTCGTCGATGCATCCTGCAGACAGAAAAAGGTAAATAAACATCGACTAAATAAAATTCAGGTAAATGACGGGCAGAGCAACGAAGTGATGAAAAAGACATCTTAGAAAAGTATTCATATAACAAATTAAAAATAACAACAATATAAAGTAAAAACTTCCAACAACAAATAAGCTAAACCAAATGAGATCGAAGACTCATATAACTATCCAGCAGTTGATTATATTTGGACTTGAGATCCTTCTTCTGGTCCATAAGCCTGTTATGAAATGTTAAAAGAGTATATGAGAAAGACTAACGAAATAATAAGTCCTTTAGTGGTAGCCGGAATAGATGGATCAGTTAGAATCTGCTTTTTCATTTCGTCATCCATTACATCTATGTCAAAAGCAGGAAACTCGGGGTATAAACCAAGTCCTGCAGCGCTGGATGCCTGAAAAGAGGAAGTCTCGAAACAATAAACAGAAATAGCGATTTTGAGAGATTCTCGTGGCCTCCGAAACTAACCGAAGAAGCAACGTCCAAATTCTGGTTTTCGGACTTGGATATGCTCGGACTACGGTTGCATTCTTGCTTGACATACAAATACGCAGGCGAACACGCAGCAGTAACGGCCTGAAAACCAGAAATGTTTAAACATTGGACACTCCATCCTTACTTCTTTTTTAATTCTTGCAGGATCAAAAGAATTTGCTGCAGGCAATTTATTTGTCAATGCAGCGATTTTTGGGGAAGAAACCTCGTCGTCGGACTGAAGAGAAAACTTTCAATATGTCAAAATTCAAAGAACTAACGCTCACTGAAATCTCCTCTATCACTTTTGTAACAACACGCTGCGTAATTTTTTCGTGAACAGCTTTTGGAGTGGACGCTGATATTTCTGTGTCGGGAGCATGCTTGGAAGACTCTGCATTACATGCAGGTGCAGCTGATCCAACCTAAAACACTTATAAGTAAGTGATAAATCCCCACATCAACTCTCATTTGTGAATCCCGTAAACAAACAATAAAAAATATTGGCAAGTGTAAATATGTAAAATTTACCTGCGCAGAGGCTGTTGATATTTCTTTCTTGACATTCAATGGATTGTGGAACATATCAGCAAACTATGTAAGAGTTGAATGAAATATTTAAATTAAATAAGCATAGTCATACCTTTCCGCTGTTCATAGCCGATTTGCTTGCAGTCTTTTCAATAAAAATCGAAACTCCATTAACAAAAACCAAACTAGTTAATTTTCTGAAATTATAATTGGTTGCATACTCTAAATAAATGAGGAATACCTTAAAACGTGGAGACTGTAAAGAAATACGAATCTGGTGACATTGATTGCAGTTGCAGATGCAAGAATTGAGTATTGTTGAGTTTCATCATCCAAGTGTGCATCCATTGCAACCTTTGCAAGTTGATCTAAAATTCCTTACAAATGTGAATGGGCATAGCAAATGAAACCAAACCCCATATTAGCGGCATATCTTCGTAGTAGCGATCCTTCATGAACACTTCACCATCGCACCATTGAATCATAGAGTGCGCAAAACTTTGGACAACAACTTTGGTACTTAACGACACATTAGTGAATACCTCTGCCTAAACTAACTCTTTCTTTGTCGAAAAGGAACCCCACACTGGATGCAAGAGATCGTTAAAAATCTGGTACAACGATTGCTCGAGTTGACCTTGCGTGATTCGAAAACAGCTAAAACGCAAGCTTGTTGAACCACATCAAAGCTGGCCAACATACCTTAGATCCACAACATTATCTTTGTACTTCGGAAATTTTTTTCTAATTTCAGAGCTGAAAGAAGTTGTTAACTAATATTGTCTGAGAACACCCACCAAACATTCTTGAAGTTGACTTTATGCTGATATTGCAATTCATCTGCTAGCTTCTTCAATCTTAGACCAAAGGCAGTGGCTTTAATCTGAATATTCAACATTCATCGAGAATCAAAAAGGATGTATCACCTCTTCGAATACTCGCCTGCCGACAAACAATCTAACAATATCCCATGGGCAAGAAGCTTCTGTTATCTGCAAGAACAGCATATTGTTTCCCTACGAAATACCAACCTTAGTACAAAGACTATCAGGTGATTTACTATGCTTCATATCATTTAGTACAGGTGAATAGAGATCATCATAATCAACAAAACTGGCGGCCTGCTCTGCATCAAAAGCCCATAGGTTCTCACTTCGCCTTTTTTTCTGAGGCGGACCTTTTTGATCGATGGAATTTCTATTCAAACTATTCTTAAAGAACTTCAGCAACGCTAACCAACCGGGGGAAAGTCCTCTTGGGTTTCATAAGTATCCAGTGGGGACCGACAACTAAATCTATCCTATGGAAAATCTGTAACCATTTCTCCCAATATCATTGCGAAATAACTCTTTTTAAGAACAAGAGAAGAACATCAAAAATATTTATTGAATAGAGTAACAACAAACCACGAAAAGACAACAAAGGGAAATCACCAGTAGACTTGCAAAAATGTAAGCTAGTATACTAACGAAACTCATCGGATATAAGTTTAAATTTAAATTTCACTCTCCACGAAGGTCAAAAACATATGTTACGATCCAATGAGCTTACAGAAGTGGATAAAAATGAAACGAGAAATATATCTAAATATAACTCTTAAATGGTGCTCTTGATGCGCTCTGAACGAGCTTTTTCCAGTTGAACAGCAATTTGCTGGGCTCTCACAGTGAGTCTCTTAGTATTCTCCATTACCTGTAAATGGGGATAACTATTTGCTGCACTAGTTATGAACATACCTGTTCGTGAATGCTAACTGACTTCACCCCCATAACAACCTGTCCTAGCATGCTGTCAATCTTCGCACCGTCAATTCTGAACGTGCGAATAAGATCGACGATCCAGCGTTCGGCATCGGCCTAAAACTTAATATGTGAAAGGAACCAAGTAAGAACGACTCCATTTTTTCCAGGCTTTTAAATCAGTATTACAAACAATATTATGGGTATCACATTCCCCACTCAACTTAAGGGTATTATTTACACCCAGAAAAGATGATCAGCATATAATACAAAAAAAATACCTCGGACATATTCAAACGTCTAGCAAGCATTTCAATGCTGATGCATTGGTGAATTCTGCAGAACATTTCGAAAATCAACAGACGAGCGGATTCTCGGAAGTCCGACAGACAAGCTGTTAAAAAGAAGTCATTGGATAGAACCTGAAGCCACTTGATTATATGAAACACAAATATAACCGACCTCCTCGCACTGTCTGAGCTTAATCTGTGCCTCGTCAAAGTCATGCTTTATATATAGGCATGTAAGGAAATCAGTAACGGGGTCTTCGTAATTATGACGCTCCTGAATAAACCGAATCCAAATAATTGTAGCAACATAAACGTACAATATCAATAACCTTAATAAGATCTTTCAAGCTGTTCTTTTGCTTGTTTTTGCTGGTAACCACCGCAACGGCCAAGTATCTTAGAAGATGAGGACAGAGAACCTGTGATTGGAGAAAATAAACGATTTAAATTAATCCTCCAACCTGGATAGTATTCAAATACGGCTGCTGGTTCAAAAACATTTCAATAATCTCATCTCTTCCTTTGGGATAGTTGAAGTATACAAATAGAGCCCAGTGCATAAGCCATCCTCTTTGCTGTACCAACTCCCATTCGGTATCAAATGGGTTGGCATCAATGTAGGCCCGTAGTTTCACAAGATCATCACGAGCGTGGTCCCATTCCTTAAATATTCGTGGCTTGATTGCTAATTCTAAAGTAATGTCTTACCTGAACCAGTATTTCACTAGCAAGCTTACCATACAAGGCACTAAGATAGTTTGGATCGGTGTGAGGGACAAGATTGCGATAATAATACAGACACAACTAAAATCCACAAATAACTAGATAATTTAAGGGATAGAAACCAACCGAAGCAGCAGTGTAGTTTCCACATTCGTACATAAACTTGGCATATTTGTAAAGAACATCGATCATCCCAACGGTAATCTAGAATTCGACATTGGTTGCATTATTATAAACTTGTATCCTACGTTGTGATTCTGCTGAAGAAATTCTAATATTCTGGTGTTTCCATCTCGTTCACGAGTGTTTTCCATCAATTCCTTGACGTCGTCTCGCTCCAGAACTTCGACAATTGGATCAATCTGACAGACAAGAAATACATCAGTACAACATCAGTATACAGTTACCTGGGCCTTGAGTACATCTCTTTCTCTAAGAATTTCCTCCTTGCGTCTAGTCAGCTCCTCTGGCACTATATCATCGGAATAAGTATCAATCAAACTGTCGATCATATTGGTGCGACCAAGCACTCCACGATGTATCTGAGTGAAGGAGTCTGCGTCATAAATCTGAAAAATCCTGTTTTGATGTGCATGTTATCTAATATCACCTCCTTGGGCTCCATAAATTCCAGTAGAGGGATGACCAAATGGAGGTCAAAAAATGGAACCATACGCTGGGTCAAATCGAATTCAGCCATGTTTGTTTACCTAAATTTGATATTGGAAGGCTGTGACATTTGGTTCGAGAGCAGAATTTAAAATATCATGAATATGTTAACGTGCTGGAAGATTCAACTTAAACAACATATGATAATACATTTAAACTTAAATAAATAAGCAAAATATAAAAATAATAAATTGCATGTTATATTTGCAACGCGGTTTGTGGGTGAACTCCGTAAACAGCGGGTGCCACACAGACGCCAAAACCATTTGGTTGCTCGTTTGGAACTAAAGTGAAGTGATACATGCCCATCCCCATTAAAAAAAACTATTGTTCAAGTATTTATTAACTAAAAATGTTTAGCTCAAAAATGGAGTACGTAAATATGTATATAAATTCTTCGCTCTTATTGGCCCGAGACCCGGACAAAGGGCGAGTTGCTCTTCCGTCGCGTTGCATATGTTCTTCAAGCTACCAAAATTGGTTAGTAATCTGAATTATAATTATTGATCATAGTCACCGCTTTCATAATATACCTTTGTGCATCAGATTTCGTTACACTTCTGGCATTTGTTAAAATTGCAATCGCCGAATTCAACAGTGCAGTACGCTCATCCGCAGGTGTTGCAGCAGCAGCTTTTCTTAACGTAGGCAATTGAGGATAAGAAAGAATATATTACAAACTTTAAAAAGGATGGATCCCTGCCGTCGGCTAGCTTCAGATTTTCAATGTATTCAGCAGCTTCTTCAACCTAAAATATATTTTAGATATCTGACAAATTTCCACAAAGTACCGAATGGCAGACGATGAGAGACCAACTCATTCGGTGACAAAGCAGGTTTAGCTCTCGCAGATGGTGACGAGGTTCCTCGATGTTTGAAAGAGCCAGTACGATCTACATAAGATAATGGTTACGAAAAGCATGTTAATGCACCACCTTGCATGTGTATTTATTTTCTCCACTGCCACGCATCCGCTTGTGAATGTAATCCGGATGAAGTCGATGATACTAAAAAATGCTATGATTACTATTATTTGTTTTTCGAACTACTTTCAGTGCTAAATAGACAACTCCACATGTTGGTCCACATTCGAAGTCTGCAGCTGTATCACCCCATTCATAACGGACGTTTCGAACGTATTTCAGCAGAGGATTACCTTCTTGTCTTTGCTTATTGATTACTAAGCGACCACTACCAGACCCTGTTAATAATGAATTTACAAAAAATAATATACATCATGCATTAGATATTATGATATTACATATGGTGCTAATTTGAGCATCTGGAATTATGAAGAGATTTAGCCATGTGAGTGTACTTTTCACGTAATGCACAAGCACAAGCTGGAACGATGTCAACTATTTGATCTCAAGAAATCGATAACTTTTCTTATTTTTAAGAGATACCCTTGCTCCACTTAGGTGATACTTAGCATTCTTTGCAACAGAAGGACAAAGGTAATTTAGAGCCATTACGTGAAAACAGTATATTTTTAAAAGAACGTCAAGGTACAAGCACGATTATCCAAAGTACACCCCCCTATGTTTGGTTGCTAAATTTTGAGTAATTTTTGTATTGTGGGCATAACTTCATCGCCGGGCGCTCGCGACTCGCCCACTTCCGATTCAATTTGCCATCGCCTATACTTCTTTTCGTTTCGTAGCCTATACACATGTCGTCGTGGCTTTCAATACACACAACAACTAACTAACTGGAAAATTTCATCTACACAACTAGGTGCGGGCGGCCTAATATATCCAACCAGCTGACTTCTCCCTACACAACGGAGTCTTTGAATTTAAATGATGTCATATTTGAGATGCACGCATATGCAAAATAGTTACTTCAATACAATTCCAAGCAGTTTAGTCTGGTAAACGTGGAATAAACGAGCTTCATAAAGTCTACAGTAAACAAATCCCACTGCCTCGTAGTCAAAACGGAAACAATATACTATCATCAAAGGTTATGATTGTGGTGGTAGTGGACTAAAAGTTTTTGAGTGTTCATGTTGTAGTAAATGAACTAACCGTTGTAAAGGTACGTTACAAGTTATAATATATTCTCTTCTAACGAGAATACAAAATTTTAGCAGTCGAAATAAATTACCTGTTCGTTCCGTAGACTGTGAAGTTGAGGTACCACTTTCCTCGGCCATCAGATTCTGAAACAAGTTCCCGTTAGCTGATCATTTTTTAAAGTTATAGTTATACTTATTCAATCATAAGATATTCTTGATAAAGTTAAAATAAAAAATATTATTCAAAATTCAATTCAAAAGAATAACCGCACCGCCGGTGCAATATTCTTTCCTCCGTTCGGTTTGGCTGGGCTGTTAAAGCGGCAGAGCTGTTAACCCGGCCGGCCCGGCCCGGCCCGGCCCGGCCTGAGTTCCAAATCTTGGGCCGGGCCGGCCGGATTACATGTTAAATTCGACAAACCGGCCCGGCCCGGCCCGGCCGAGGTCCAAAAAGTCGGCCGGGCCGGGTTAACAGCTCTGTAAAGCGGCCCCAATTTTCCGGCTTGACAGACGACGACTGATTGCCCGGCCTGTTCCGACCCGGCCCGGCCCACCCTAAGATTTGCAAAATTTTGGAAAAATAAGTTTGAATAATGTTTTTTGTTTCTATTAATTTTTATGTCAGATGATTAGGAAAGAAAGTGCATTCAGATTAAACATGCTTTGACTCTAGAGACAGCCAGAGCTCTGGCGTAGGCAGAACTAGCTTTATTGTGGATTACGTTTATGAAGAAAAATGGTTCTGAATGAAATCAACTGCAAGTGCACTTGATAAGTGTTTGAACAATATTAATGATCCATTCCAACTAAATAGTATAATGATCATTGAGCCATAACGGTGCCCATTACTACCCTTAAGCTTTTCCCACTTTTCTCGCAATTCCTTATTATCAATATATAGTCTTCTTGTACATCAGTTGCAAATTTCGTAACTGCAAATTTCTCCTTGAAAAAGTGATGTAGTTTCTTGTTGCTTAACACAGTTCACTTATCAACTAGCACGAGTTTTCTTTTTTAGATAGTTTCTTTCAGAATTAGCACAGAACAGTAGCTCGGCTGCTCTACTGATAAACACTATTCATAACGAGTTTTCCGTGCAAACTTTGCTTTTCCGCAGAGAAAATATATGTTTCTATGGTGTTAATTTGAGCTGCCAGAGATCAATCATGGTTTAAGTGGGGGATATTGTTTCCCACTGTCTTGTAAGAAAACTTATCTACTGAAGATGGTACTGTGAAGCTAAAGACTGCAGGGTAACCTTATTGAAGAGTGGTAGCGCTCAGTGGCCGTATCCACGAACATTCGGCGAGCTCCCTCTCCTTCCCTACCCTTCACCGGGGAAGGCAAACAGTTCCCCGCCGGTTCATTTTGTGCGCCCTAGGAGGGGTAAGGAGCTGCTCGAATTGTTCGTGGATACGGCCACAAGGAGTGGAAACAAACGTGAGCGGGCATTGTTCTGAAATTAAAAAACTGAAAATAGTTCTGAAATTTTAGTGCGGGCCGGCCCTGACTTGTACAATGAACTTCCTCGAAGCTCTTATAACACTGTGTTATCTGTTTCGCTTCAGCAACGGAATTAGTGCTTAGTTCCTGTACTATGTTCCGAAATTTTGAAGGTCCACTGGGTATGAACTTCCTAAGAATCCATTTTAAAGCTCCATAACTCCGCAGCTCTGTCCTTTCGGCCTCGGAAAGAACCCGGGCTGAAAATTTTAAGGGCCCGGCCGAACTAAACTTTCAGCACAATTTTTTGTGATGTATGATATAAAAAGTTTTACGGGGCCACAAATTTAGACCCCAGCCCGGGATTGAACTATACATCCCTTGTTTTAACATTCATCTTTAAACCTAATGTATTTGGTGGTTAATGATCCGGTTCAGTAGCTTCAGTAGCTAGCTGGTGGCCACTGATAACTTCTAATCCGGCAGTATAAGCCCCTATTTGCTTCCAAAACGGCCGCTTTATCACCCCGCTCACGGCACCCCCTATGAGTTGGCGTTTTGAGCTGATTATTTCTAAAGAAACGACGAACAACTAGCCAAAACATTCCCGCAACTGTCCTATTTCGCAAAACTACAGACTGAAAACTTTAAAAAGCTTCAGAATTTTGGAATATATGGACTATGAGAGGTAGGTTTCAGTAGATCTGGATTACCAGAGAATGTGTTTTTCCCATTTAAGAATTGTCCGATTTAAGTGATCTTTGACAAATTAGCTTGAATACATGGTTATAAGATCCAGTGGCCGTAGAAAAGAAACGCCCGGGTGGGTGCCCGGGCAGTTTTTAGCCTGCCCGTGCAACAATCCACAACAGCTTGGGCAGTCAAAAAGTGCCCTGGCACCCACCCGGGAGTTTCAAAATTACGGCCACAGGACTGCACACCGATTCGTTTTTGGTGTTTATTGGTTGGGCCGAATTTTGGGTCTTTTTTCTCACCCTGACGAAAAGAACCAAGCCTAAGTTTTACGAATAGCGATTCAGAGTGTTACGGCAAACATTTTGAGTTCTAATTTTCAAGTAAACACAAGGAATGATTAGATAAATCATTTTGAATACCATGCAAAAAGTACTGATTGAACGATGCTGCACAAATTGAACTATAGTGACTCGTACCCTATAGTTTTTACAATCTCACTCTTCGTATCTAGCTAATCATGGTCTTTGAATCAAAGGGGCCAAATCTTTTTGACACTGCCTGCGGGCATTTAGTGACCCCGCCTTCGCGGAGCCAATCTATTCTTAACGAGATACGAGACAACTTCTTCTATTTGTTCCCGTTTTGAGCATCTTGCGAAACATAGATGATTTCAAAAATGTTTTGATATTACGTTTGAACTACTAGTCTATTTCAAAACCTGAACCGCATCGCACCGGCCTTAACCGAGGCTTGGTGTTACAAAAACATAAAGTAAGGCCGGCGCGATGCAGTCTAGGTTTTGAAACAGACTATACATAGGCTCACATTCACGTTTACCCAAAAAAGTATACTGGTCATATAGTCGGCGGCCAAACGATGTGCAAGTGAAAGATCTGAGTGATCAATTTGAAACGCGCAAAATAGTTATATTTACTAATATGAATTAATTGTTTCAGAAAAATCAGTTAGATGTGGTGTTTGTTTCGTGCGCTATTTTTCTGCCGCGCTCCAATAAAACTTGCAGTTCTACCGTCTACTTTTGCATTGGAGACCGCCGACTATAGTTTCGAGATTCAATCCTCAAAACTTTCGTCACTCAGTCAGTCAGAGAGTCACGCATAAACCAAACATTCATCGGGCCGGTTGCAGGTATATTTATTTACTTCTGAAATCAGTCTTTGTTGCTTCCGAATCTTAAATTCAAGAGCGAGGTTTCCAGCTCCGTATCCGAAGAGAGGCGTTGTTCTGTTGATAACTTATGTAGCTTTGACGAAAAGACTCCAACCCACTGATTTTCCATTCATTTTTTATAACACCGCTCCTCACCAGGATACTCTGCGATGGAGATACAACTCTTGCACCAGACTATATCTAGTGGCTAATAATAGTTACTCTTTAAACCATTCTATATCCCAATTCGATCATTCGCTCATAAACGAGTACTTTTCTTCATTTTCATGCTGTTCTTGCTGAATTACCACTTGACCTACCAAATTTTTCGTTTCCTTACATAAACTGTTATTTCCGATGTATTCCAATCATTCTCCCTCCCTGTACAAGCAAATGTGCTACTTTGCTAAACTAAAGGTCTAAACGTTGGCCGAATGCCACCACAATCGGCCCTCTCGGCAGCAGCTTTTCTGTTCATAAATGTATGTGACCCTGTGAGCCTTAGTCGCACACAATTTTATTCACTGGAGCGTGTACTCCATAGGCTACATATGACAGACGACTGAATAACATCCATTCAACACCGCTGCCACCCAAAACGAATACACACCATGAGCAATACACTTTATTCTATAGGTTCGCTAAGTGGAAGTATCATTTAAGATATAGTCAGCGCCGAGAGTAATAATGGAGTGTCACATGCTTATTTAACGATTTTTACTACCGCACCTGCAAGTAAATTGCACGCGCGTACCTGCAAAGTACAATATTGAATGGAGACTAGCCGCCAGATGGTGGCGCGGTGCTCGCAAAAGGGGCTCACATGAGCGTTGAATTATTTGCATTCCATCATTACTCTTGGCGCTGACTATATACGGTCACCTGAACAAAGCGTCATACTTTTCTGTACAAACTTGCGGCTTACAGACGTATACGGTCGAGCTGCGATTATTAGAGAATGTTTTGTACAGAACCGCCAATATCCATGATAATATGCTCAAAACCGAAGCAATAAGCGCTCCAGCGCAGCAGCCCTTTTATTGTAAGTAATTTATCCGTCGACAATAGAATCATTGTGGCTCTGGGAGGCTATAGGTCTCGAAGTCATCCAGATTACGTTCAATAGTCTTTTGGATAAGTGTTAACTATTGCTATTAACTAAACACACTATGTATCTTACAATTTGCCTTGTATCTTTCCAAGTCAACTAGCCAGCTCAACTCAAATCCAATACCGGAAACTGCAACTCCCACTCACGCAACTGAAATCCTCAGAAATTGCCGCATTTTGAAGGAAACAGACACCAGTAGTCAAAAATCTCAGAACAGAGCGTCAAAGATCATTTTATAGAAAGAAAAAACTAAAACTAGCTAGTATTTTTGAAAATTCTGGTTTTTCCGTTAAGTAAATTACCATTTTAGAAACTGGATTTTCTTTGTTCGGTACTTTGTTTTCCTGCTTTTGAGGTTTTAAGATTAAGATGAAGAATTGAAGAAGTGGGGAGATGGGTTCAAGGATTGCTCGGGCGAAATTTTGGTTAAATCGTTTTTTCGAGTTTCCAAATCGAATCCCAATACTGGACAACCTGCTTTGGATGCTCCGGTACTGAGCCTGCCCCTGTTTTAGTTCTTATTTTCAATTTGCACTCAATTTTCGTTTCGAAGTGAATTGAATCAGAGAAGGCTATAAGGTCATCTGATTACCTTATGTAAAATTGCAGTAGAAGGTTTAATGAGGGGTTTTCTCGATAAATGGAACGAACTGCTCAAAATGACAATAAAAGATTTGGAATTGTAAATGATAAGCTTTTAGTTTGCTTGCACGACTGTATAGTCCGTTTCAAAACCTAGTCTACCCGCGCTGTGAGTAGTTATCCCGCAGTGTTGTGAATTTTTGCCTTCAAATTGCTAAAATGCCTTCCTTCGGGCGTGAGAACTTTTGCAGGGCAAAATTTACGCCCCCTCGGGATAACTACTTTGAAACGGACTGTACTCTTATTTTAACCGCAGAACTCAGTTGTAAACTTAACACTTGAATCAAATGATTGGAAAACAACGCAGTGCATATAGTCGGCGGACTAATCACTTGCAGTTAAAGTTTTAATTAATTAAAAATAGAGCATATCTTTGCTCTAAATTTGCTCTAATTACTTTAATAAGCTCTAGAAAATTTGTAGTGCGTACCGTAACCTCTTGCAAGCGATTAGTCAACCGACTACAGATCGAGCTTTAGTCTTTCTAATGATCTGTTTATCACTTCCGGACCACAGAACAAATTGGCAAATTTGGCCCGGAGGGGATCGAAGCTAGCGCGGATACCTACTAGGCTTATTATTGAAAGCCCACCCATACCGAAAAATAGCGCACTCGGACGGCCTGTTCTGACAAGATGTAGTCTTTTCAAACCCTTAAATGCATCACGAGAGACTTACTCAACTTGAACTTTTTGAAAGCAACATTTTGTGACACCGAACATTTGAATGAAGCCGGCGCGATTCAGTCTAGATTCTAAAAATAGTTAACATAGATTTGGTTAGGACTCTTGTGTTCATAATAAGATTCTTAAACTTTACCGTATGATTACTGAACAACACACTATTCTAAATATCCCACTTCCATATATAGTCTATCTCAAGAACTAGGTTTCCAGCGCGGTATGACGAGCTGGGCGCAGTGTTATATAAAATGAATGTAAAATCTGTCGACGTTATCATATGATTCTGGATCACAACCTCATTTCAAATTCGTTATTTTACATACTATTCTTATCCAGAATCCTGTTCATAAAATAGTACCCGGATGTTGACTATTGGACTCCAAGTCTCCACTCTCCACTTGGAGTAAAACGTGCTCCTATAACAATTTTCTAATTTCTAACGCCCTGTTGCTAATTCCGGTCCCGTTTCTTATCTTTCCCTTCTAAAGGACTGTGTTTTCTGCCTACCGTTTACCCATTTGCTTACCGTTTTGGTCTCGCAGCGATCGCTGACGTTAACCGACTACCATAAATAGCGACAGTATGCGTGTTAAAACCCCAAGTTAACAGATTACGTGTAACTATATTATTTAAGAAGACAATTTGTGTGATTACCTTTTTTCCAAGTTGAATAGTTTAATCAAAACATAGATCGCTAGCATGGTATGCACCGGTTTATTTTTTGAGAATATTCTTCAAATTAGTCAAATTTTGAGAAACTTAAGTAACTTTCGTGCCGCCTCCCTGTCCAGTTTTTGTTATCTACCATATAGTCAGATTCAAAAGTAATGAGTCCGTGTAAGCTGCGTATTTCGTCATTTTTAACACTGCGCCTGCTGGCATTCTACGCGCGCGGTATCAGAAGATTGCAAACTTGGTTTCGCTCTGCCTTACTCATTGTCAGTCAAAATATTGCAACACGGCTTTAATTTTATTAACACAGCCATATTACTTTTGAATCCGACCATACAACATTTCTTAAAATGAGTATTGAGTCATTTTTAGAAGTTAATTTAGCCTTTACTCTTGAGCAGCGTCTTATTGTGAAAAAAACCAATTATTCTAAAGACGTTGAATGGACTCCGGAGTATTTGATCTTCATATAAGACTACTATACGCCAGCACCGGATCCGATCCCGTCACCTCCTGCTCACCAGACTAGTTCACTAACCACTGCGCTACATGGCAAACGTCACCGGCTACAACATCTTCCCTACTACTCATTGATATTCTTTGCTCTTTAGTTGCACTTGATTTTTTATAATCACCGCCACCTTCTGCAAGATGCCGCGCAATGATGCAAAAGTGCTGCGAGGGCGAAAATAAACAAAAACAACCGCGCCGTGGCGGAAATCCCGGCGCAACCACCCAAGCGATATCTACGGGGATATTGACAGAGTGACTGATATCCGAGAGCCGCGGTGACAGTTTCGAAATACGAAAAGTTGAAAGTTCACCGACAATTTTGATTATTTTGAATTATGGAGAGCTAGCCTAGCTCAGCTAGAATCTTTTTAAAACTTGTTTTAATTATTTTTTTTAGAAAAGCTAAGTCTGTGCAATATTCTGGGAGATGCCGTGTTATATAAAAATTACTGTTAAATCGCTGAATTATGTATGAGCCTTTTCTTCGAAGTTACATTCAGTTTTATAAAACACAGCTTCTTTAAAGAATACTACACTGGGGACCTAGCTTTTGCACCGAACTATAAAAAGTTCCGCTAGGTAGGGCAAAAGCTGAGCAATTTTGACTGTATGGTTCTGCATCTGGGAAATTAGAAGGTTTTCGAGGATATCTATAGTCTGTGACTAATCGCTTGCAAGGGGTTACGGTACGAACTGCAAATTTATTAGAGCTTGATAGAGCAATTAGAGCAAACATGAGCTTTAATTCTGCAGGCGACTAATACGCCGACTACATGTTCACTCATTAAACTCCACAAACTAATATAGTCTGATCACAGTCCTGCTTTCGAAAACCTGGTCCCGCATCCCGAGCTTTTGGGTTTTAATTTCCCATCCATACTGTAAATATCTTTCTAATACCTCTACAAATCATAAGGAGCCTCCTAATTCTTGCCCAAATGACCTCTCTGTGACATTTGTAATCCCATCTTTGATGACTAATCCCGGTGACTAGACCGGCCGACCGGCGGATTCACGGCGGCGAACACGCGCACTTCAGGCAACCCCCAGTGGAGCCAAAAAAGAAGAGCAAGGAAGAACCACTTAGATGTTTATATAAAGGTGGAGGTGGAATCAAAGACGATTCATTTGCATCCGTTTTTTGATGAGCCAACTTCTTTTAGTTTTTCTTTCGTTTTAAGTCAAAGTTAAGTTTTAACTTGAAGTCACTTAAAACACGCCATTTTATCTATTTGTCTATTTATTTTTCTCTTCTCTCTCTTCACTCTTCACTCAACTCTTGTAGTTTAAACTGATTTTAGTGTTGATTATGTACTATCATGTTTTTACTCTTCTTAAAAGAAAAGACGGGCTTCTACAGCTATACACAGGGGTGGCAAATTGAGGGCCCGCCCGGGCCAGGGCTGACTTTTTATCTCGGATCAGGTCCGGGCCGCTCCACCCACCCTTGGTTATAGCTCGATCATAGTCCTGAGTTGTCTAGTATCAAATTCTCTAGTGTCTCTAAATTTTTTTCAAATGGCTTTTATCGTTACTAACGTATAAAATATATTTATATAAGTTTATTATAACTTTCTATAAATTTTTCAAGTTTACGGTTTCTTTATATTTTTTCTTTTCCCCCAAACATTTTGAAATAGCTCAAAACTGTGGCTTGGTGATAGTGCATAACTACCCTAAATGACTTGCTTTGCTAAGCAATTGCGTTAGAGCGCACTAAAGATAATAAAGGAATGATCTAACCAGATCACACTACCAATTGTATTGATTGATTGGTGATATTTTATGTTTTAATGTTTTTATATTCTTTATAGATCCTGGACCGATACGCCCTGAAATTTTGTACTAACTATAGTCCATCTCAAGAACTGAGTTTCCAGCGCGGTATCACGAGCGGGCGGTGTGTTATAGAAAATGAATGTAGTATTGGAGAAAGCGCACTACGTCGACCGAGTTTACATTCGTTTTATATAACATTGCGCCCCGCTCGTGATACCGCGCTGGAAACCTAGGTCTTGGAATGGACTATATTTCAGGGGAGCTTTTATATGTAGTGTATATAAAGAGTTAGGTGTTACGTGGAGTTTCTTGGAGAGAGGCGGTATTAAACAAAAGTGAATGTATTTTTGAATAAAAGGCTCCCAATTCGCCAAATTTCTATTCTTTTTTATATAACGCTGCTGCTCCCAGAGCTGTTTATCCGGCTGGCCCGGCCTGACTTCCAAATTTTCATGCCGGACCGGACTAGTTCTGACCGGACCGGCCCGGATAACCAGTACGCTAGGATGCTGCACTGAACCTTAGCTCTTGGCACAGGCTTCATACATATATTTTGGTTTCCTACCACCACGCAATTTTTGAATTCAAAATCATCGATTACTGAGATCTTTATTAAAAGTTTTAGTTTGGAAAAGATCCGGAGGAATCCCTAAAGCCGGCTTACTAGAACATTCTGCGCAGACCTATGAAATAACTCATTTTGAGGCCTCCAGAATTTCAAAATTGGCAGTTTCGCGGTCAAATTAGTCCTAAAATGAGGTAGTTTCTGACGAAATTGAAACAT
The DNA here is from genome assembly GCA_034691345.1 of Phasmarhabditis papillosa. NCBI lineage: Eukaryota > Metazoa > Nematoda > Chromadorea > Rhabditida > Rhabditidae > Pellioditis > Pellioditis papillosa. Next base: position 19,572 of record JAQGAV010001282.1, read on the forward strand.
TTTTCAGGCTGAAATGTGAAGGCGAGGTTTTATATTTCATCATTTGATCATTGTTTTCACTTCGTATATCTGAGTATCTCACTTTTGTTTGGGCGAGCAATATTGAACTATAACCTTTACTTAACGACTGAATCGAGTTTCATTCAAGTTGCCATTCAACATTCCTGGCTTGAATTTCCTCTCATTTTATTGTATCAGAGAGGTTGCTACTTTTTTGAGAAGTTGGCCCGGGTAGGCCCCTGTGGATTTGGTAACCTAGAATCGGTAACTTATCTATAGTCTACGGACAAACGATATGCAAGCTAAAGGTCTAAGTGCTCAATGTACAAAGTGGAAAATAGTTATATTCACTAATTGTTTAAGAAAATAAGTTAGATCTGGTATTGTACATTACATAATTAACTAGTCCGCGTTTTCGCGCGCCATTGCTCAGCCGCGCTCAATAAAATTTGCAGTTCGTGCCATAAAATTGAGATATGAAGGGACGATAGAATGCGAAACCTAATGACCGTGACCGGCCACCAACAAAATCCCAACTTTTCAAACAAGAGCGGGCCGGGCCTGGTACTAATGATAAGCTTAGACAATAATTTTTTTTTGACATTTTAGTTATTTTCTAGCCGGGCCCGGTCGCTTGAGCGTTGTTACCCAACCTGGCTTACGCTAAAGTTTTGACAAAACTTTTCTGGCTGAACTTTCCTCGTTGCTGCAATAGTTTGTATCGGAATGCCGGCCTGATCTGTTTGGTAAACAGACTGCGCCTAAAGGAATGAAAAAGCCTGTATCACCCACTACTGCGCGCTATTTATACACCCCCAATAACTACTTCACTATTTTATTTATATAACTTTTAAATATGTTAGATAGCATTTCAGTTCCCATTAATCAAAGTGATTATAGTAGTGGACTAATCGTTTGCAAGGGGTTACGGTAGAACTGCAAACTTTTAGAGCTCATTAGGGTACCTAGAGCATATATAGAGAAAATACGTGCTCTAATTTTAATTTCTTAGACCTTTAGCTGCAAGCGATTAGTCTGTCGACCATAGCGCAATTCGGTACAAGGACTCCCTTGGCACTGTGGGTAGGGTTCTCAAAAGCCAAGGTTCCCGAAATTGGGCTCGCCCTCGGGTCAGAAACTTCAAAACAAGAGAAACTAATGTTACAATTGAAAACTTCCTGCTTCTCGGTCCCTTAAGTTGACTAAAAGGACATTGGACCACCCAGAATACCACCATAAGTTTCTTTTCTCACCCGCTTGAAACTATTTACTAACACCGCTCTCTCCAAACTACGCCAAATTGCGTATTTGCTTACAAACATCTACTTTTCGAAATCATCGCATGTAAAAGTCTCCTACCAGTCTTATCAGTCTACTAAAAACTAATAAAATTCTTGTTTTATTTATATTTTATTGAAGTTTTTCACAGTCTCGTGCAGTAAAAATGTCACATTTTTAGTAATGTAATGAAATTCTGCACTCCTTTTGGGCTTTAGACGTTGTTTGACTAGTTTTCTACTAAAAAGCGCCAAACGGAGCCTTTATAAAGTTTCACCCCAAAACTAGAGCTCGGACTGTGTCTTAAATTTCCATCTCACTGCATAATCAACGAGCAATCGGACTTCGTTCAAACCACGGTGTTGGCTTCAGGTCTGCGGTACCTTTACGCTACGCGTCGACACAATTTCGAATTTCAATAGAATGCCGTTTGCACTGAAAAAAAGTTAAAGACTGGCCCCGCAGCCCTTTAAAAATAGTACTTTAAACTCTGCTTGTCGTGGATGGCTTTGGCGGTTAGGCAGTAATCTATTTTGAACCTATTGCTTCCAAAACTCAGTTTTTATTCATGTTTACAGTTATTTCAAATACTATTGTACATTGGTGTTATTTATTTGTTTTCCTTAATTTCGACAACGTTATTCTATTAATTTATTCATTTAGGCTCATTCCACTACAAAACGCCCAATAGCTTCAGAAGCTGAGCTCGATGAAACTTCACAAACCATCTAAAGTCGCTAAGTTCCAAAGTTTTTCCAGGATTCTCAGCAATTTCTAGTTCAGAAACCGGAATTCCAAGACCTTGGAAACTTTCCGAGTTTAATCTTGACGACCACCCGGGATTTTAGACTCGCGGGCCCATAAAATTGTCATAAAGTTATTTTTGAGTCAGAAAAGAGTGACGTCATCCCGCGTTCAGTCTATTCATAGAATTAGGGGTCCCATAACGAAAGCCATAAAGTTTTAGGGTGGGGGGGGGGGGTAAGAATATCGAAGAAACCAGCTGCAGTTCGCAACGTTTATAAATATAATATTGCACTATTATAGTCAGCGCCAAGAGTAATGAAGGAGGTTAAGAATTCAACGTTCGTCTGAGCTTTTTTGCGTGCACCGCGCCAGCATCTAGCGAACACTCTCCGCTCAACATTGTACTTTGCAAGTACGCGCGTGCAATTTGCCTGCAGGTGCGGTGTTAAAAATCCTATAAATACGCAAGTGACAC
>JAQGAV010001283.1:0-22063 GCA_034691345.1 Phasmarhabditis papillosa
CGAAATAGGAATCAGTTTACTTGAATCAACTATCCCAATCAATCTTTTTGGCTTTGTCAGATCCCGATACTTCATCGCCCAAAATCGTAGGGATTTTACTTAGGAACTGAAATGAAGGGACCCTATTATATCTTTATGTTGATTTAGAACTTATTCCAGTAAACTTGTTCCAAACATTTCTCTATCTTATACAACTAACCGCCGAAGTACATAACTTTACCTTATAATCGATGAACGACATTGGGAGAATTACGGCAGAAGTTTCAAAGGGCTGCTCTTCAACCTACATGAACCATTGTTATAAATTCAAAATAAATTATGAGTTCTTTCTAGTTAATTTATGACATCATAGATTTTTCAAAGACACTATTATTTAACTTTTAACTCTACTTAACACAAACGCAGTTGTTCAATCTTTACTGTTTTCTAGTTTATAAATTTGAAGGTATAGTATCGATTTTATAATTTTGATTAACCTACTTGCTGTTGATGCTGCTCTGGTTCCAAGTTAACCTGTGGTTCATTGGTTTGACTTGTGTGATGTACCATTCTGTCATTCCTTGTATAAGTCTCTTCTGATGTCTTCGAGAACTTCTGTGGTAATCAAAATGTTCATATATAAAAGATTTCTGTTTCCATTTAAACCAGTGGTACAAGGTTGCATTGTACACGATCTAGTGCAAAATTTGATCTCTATCTGAGATATTTTTTCAATATTTCTTGATGTTTCTTTGATTACAATAGTTGTGTTATACGCCAGTGGAAATTGTAACATACCGATAGATGTTGTGTAGATGTGCTGTGCATAAGTACCTGGAATGGTATATTAAATATGAACTGTAAAATGTAAAAGGAAAAGATATATATGAAAAATCTATAAGACTTTATTTGTGAACGTAAGATATTAACGAAGAAAGTGAGCTTGGTAATGGCTGATTTGTTCAAAGTCTCTCAACTGATAAGAGCCCATCTGTCGTGGCAAACGGCATTTTGAGAAAAGAATCGGTGACTGTTTAGTTAGGGCTTGGGAAGTGCCTGGCAAGGGGTGTATAGAAAAGTTTAGATAAGAGAAAAATGGCGACCAACAGCCCACCAAACAGGCACTTCCCATTCTATCAACCACTCTCATATGGATAACAAACTAGCAACAATTACAGTTTTTAGAGTGTTTACCAACTTTTCAATTACTTGGACAATTCAAAACCGTTTTTATTTATATTTTATCTTTATACTGTTTACTTCAATTTTAAGGTAACAGCCACTTTAGTGATATCGTCGCAAGATATTGATAACGAAAGTCAATAAGCAGATTACTCAATTTTCATTTTAAAATTCATGTTGTTAACTATGTAGGAGATTATTGTTGAACATCAATCTGGTTTAACTGAATTTAAATTAATTAATTAATCCAGTACTACCGTTTGTTACGGCGTTTTTCTCTTATATCCATGAGCCTATTCATAAAATTATTTCTTTAGTTTCATCGCGTGTCTGACTTAGCATACCAAAAGAATGGGAAGTTTACAAGCCACTGAGGTAAGTGTACAGAAGCAATATTTGAGTTTTATGAAAACAGTTCCTAGTCACAACTTTTTGACATGGAGACAATTAATTATAACACCAATGTAAATTCAATTTTGAGGAGGGGTGCTCTATTATTGAATTGAACTAAACTGTTCAGAAGAGGTGGATTAAAGCCACTGTACACTCAAAAATTGTTATTCAATTTTAATGTTTAATTCGATAGATCTAGTATTACTGATTTTGAGTTGAAATTTGAAGATCGCATATTTTCACGATCATTTTAAGCCTAGTTATGGCCGTTTGAAAATACTGCCACCCTTCGCGTAGGTCGAATGGAGCGGAGTCCTGCCTGCCCTGCGACTCTTGCATAAACTAGCCGATCGTCTATATCTCGTAAAATAACAGTAATTTTGAAAATCTAAAAACATTTCTATCATTATCTGGGCCAAAAACCATGAACTCACAAGTAATGTTCTCAATTTTGAGCGCTTTATATAGTATCGTACTGTTTTCACCAAAGTAATTTACAGTAACCTATATCAAACTAGCCAGCTAAACCCAAAATGCAAAATCTCTTAAAATCGTTCATTTTTCATCAATTTTTTGCTATTTATATCATTTTTTCTATCTCTTCAAGCTGATTAATTCAAAACAATAAAATTTTAAATGAATTTTTGAGTTTACCGTGTCTTTAAACATATTCATTATTTAGTCTGGTTTTCTTGCTATGCTGAGCGATGAGCAACTCGGTATCTACTTTGCCCATCAGGGACAACCGTCTTGTGAAGAGAAAATGAGCGAAATATTGCTGGTTAAGCAATACAATGTGTTCAAAAAACTGCTGGAGATGCAACAGGTTTACATTAATCACTGAAATTGGCTGAGACAAACATGTGATATGCATGTTTGATTAAGTTTATTTACAACTCCTAAAACTAGAGCTCATAAGGTATATTAGCTAATGTATGAAATTAAGTCAATAACTAACCATCAGCGAGAGTTCAAGAGTCAAATATATCAAAATACTCCAAAATTAAGATGTTCAACATTGTTTACTGTGAATGCATACATTTTTTCACTTATATTATCGATGTTTGATGCTTCACAATCAGACTGCATAGCAAGATTTTATATTTTATAATTACAAATATTATCGAGCAAACCTTGATACTTCTCCTATAAACTATAATATTTATTACAGCAGGCTCAACAGGCCACGAATCAACCGGCCCGTCAAAACAATGATAGACCAGTTGCAGGTAATTAAAGCTGTGGGAAGTGGAAATAAAACCTAGACATTTGATATATATATAAATTTGCTCGTCAATTATTCAATAGACTAAATTGACTTATCTAAGAAATGTACTCGTTTCTGGAAGGGAATATCTATTATTGCAAGGTGATACAAAAAGTTGGCTCTTTCCAATTGGGATGCTGTCAATATTCCTAGACGTTTTTAACAGATAAAAACGATTTTAGAAACCAATGCCAGTATGGATGTCTACAATTTCCATACTGAAATTGTTATTCCCTCATCTGCTGGTGGCAAAGTTGTAGGAACTGGTGGAGAGACAATTCGTAGACTTATGAAGGATTCCAATACAAAGATTCAGCTGAACAGTAAGTAGAATCATTGAATATATTGGAATATTCGTATTAAAATGTGTTTTATGGCATGCACGCTCTATGCTTTTCACGATAGTTAGCAAAGTTTACAACAAATAGTCGACGTTTGAAAAACTTTGCAATAGCCCAATCTTATTTTGCAACGTTGTGTACAAATAAGAGAATTTCGATTTTTTGAAATAGAACGAAAAAGTCCGAACTCTTTCCTCATATTCCAATACTTAAACTTTCCAGAAGCCGGATCCACCACTGTAATCCAGATCGGAGCTGACAATGATGAAGATCTATTAAATGCACAGAAACTTATTTGGAGAGAACTAGAATCTACTTTTCAATCATCGGCCGTTGTGTTAGTTTATACCACTATCTATTGAAATTTGCCATTTTATAAAGTAATATGCGGTTTTTGAAACAAAAAAGATAATACTGGTTTAATTCATCAGAAACCTAAAGTAAAATAATATTTTAGTTGTTCTTATGACAAACAAATTCTGAAACTCTGTTCTCAATGGTCAGAAGTAGAGAGATATGACTTTCAGTCGGACACTTACGCCTCTGTGGAATTTATGACTGCCACTGATTTTAGTAGGTTTTCTTTGAGAGTAAATAAATAACAATATTCGGAAAAATCAATATGGGGTTCAGAAAAAATGTATAGAAAGGAAACAATTGTTTGTTAAAGTTATGTTATAGAATATAATGTTAATAAACTAAAGATATTGAGGAACTATTTAGTTTCTAGTGAGAAGAATTTTTGTTTTCTACGAGTTATTACATACGTTTGTTTAAAAAATGATGTTGACTAAAAGTAGATCTGGAACAATGAAAATTCTAACCATTGAGGCATAAAACATTTTACAATTAGGATAAACATTCTGGAGTTGCCCGATAAACATTTTAATTAATAGAAACACTGCATGAGAGAGCCCCGTGACAAAAATTTCTTACAAGTTGTCTAATTCTTTGTTGGAAAGCTCCATAAGTCAGCTTTAGACGATGCGTTCGTCTGGATCCGTGGATGGGATAAAAAGAGATGTGATAATGCAGAACTCAAACTGAAGGCCATTGTTACCCAAAATGGTGGACGTAGTAAGTGATTTTTTAGAATAGGCCAGCTAGACTTCTTCTTAAACATGGTCATCAGGTTGACTTTGTATAATTTGAAGAAACACCCAATTTATGTACTAAATATTACATCACATTAATACTTTTAAACTTTCTTTTGAAACGGTCGATTTTGAAAGGAAGAATAAAACTTTTTAAAGCTGTTCTTCCCGCTCGAGACAATCTTCAATTTAGTGCCGATTCGAAGAAGGAGCAGAATACAAAGTGCAGCTCCGACAAAAGATGATGGATTGGAAAAGTAAGATAGATTGAGCAGTACACTGTGTAGATATTCTCGTTTCAATACCAGTTTCAAAAATAACAACAATCTTATGATTCGCTAAGAAATGTATTACTTGTGAGTAATCAACAAGATAAATTAGTCTTCGGGAATTTATTAAAGGAAGTTTGCTAAGCCTTGCTAGCTGAATGATTCAATGCTATAAAACGGAATTGTTAATAAAAAAACTTGGTTCCGACAAAGTCTCATTGACTTTTCTAGGTACCCAGACGCTATGAATATCCTTCTTTTGGGTGAATCCGGTGTTGGTAAATCCACTTTCCTCAATGCCATGGTTAATTATATGAAATTTAACAGTCTTAAACAGGCTGAGAAACAAGGCCCAGCTGTACTCATTCGATCAATGTTTAATGTGAATGGGGAATATGTGAGTTGTGAACTATTTCTGTAAAAAAGGCATAATTATATATTACATAAGTAATATCTTATGTAGCACAATCAATAACAATGTTTATTAAATCATTTTCCAGTCAAAATAACCTAGTTTCTATGTTTGTAACTGACCTCTCACGAGTTATGTAAAACAAGAAACTCCTAATCCTAGAAAACTCTAACGGTAGCAATCTCATAAACATGACAATCACCTCATAAATTAGGATAAATCAATTGGAAACTATCTTTATTCGCAAGCCGATAAAACACGATTAAATGTATTCCTAGAGAAACAAAGTGAATGTATGAGAATTGGATATTTGTATGTTCTTGATCAATATAGCAGTATAGATCTTAAAAAGATGATCATGAAATTAACAGGAGTAGAAATAGAGTCAGTGAGGATTAGAAAAGCAAATACTTATATATAGGTTATCACGGAGCCAACGGAAGTACCAGAAAACGGCGCCAAAACGAATAGCAACGAAGTCCTGCAAATTGGAGAATCGGCCACCCAGGTAGCTGTGAATTATTTAAAATAATGAACAATGTTTGAAACTGTTTTAAGTTTTTTAATAATCGTGAATGCTTTGAACATCAAATTCTACACTTATTTCACTTTAAGGCGCAGATATTCCGAAATCTGTCTTTTATCTTGTACCACAAAGTAAAACCTCCGATAGATTGCAAGAGACATTCTTCTATAATTAATCGATATCAATGTTTAGAACCCGCAAACCTATGTGTTCTCTTATCCAGCAAACGGAACTGACAAATCAATTCGTATAATTGATACTCCTGGAGTAGATGATACAAGAGGATTGGATGTTTGCAAAGAAAACTTTGCAAGAATATTGGAGTTTATTGCGGACTATGAGTAGGTTGCATAAACCTTTTTTTTACATTTTAGGTAATTGATGGCTGTAGCGTTAACTGATTATATGAGCACTAATAAAACATACATTCTAAAGCTCTGAATATAAATTATAACTATATAACTTAGAATTCGAAAATAATTTAGGAAAATTCACGCCGTCTGCATCCTTTTACGGCCAGACAAATCGCGTCTTACCTTAGCCTTCCGTTATTGTCTTAACGAATTGCTAGTACATCTACACAAGTCTGCCAGTGCCAATATTCTATTCTGTTTTACTCATTCTAAAGGAGACTCTACTGGTTCTTGGCAGACACCGGAGACCTTGCGGCAGTTCTTAAATACATTGGAAAAGGAGCGGGATATTCGGATTGAAATGAACAAGTTTGTCTTAAAGCGAAACTAATATGAAAATGCATACATAGAGTTTATCAGCTGAGATTTTAACAATAAGAACAAACTAATTCGATATGAAAATTTGTAATTACAGTGCGTTTTACCATTTCCATCAGCCATTTGCAAGTTTTTTATTTGGTCTAAAGATGTAGTACCCTGAGAAATGCGGCAGGAATTTATTACTTTTTACTTTTTAAAGTTATAAAAGTTAACATTCAGTCTTCGAGTGCACGAAACGTGGGATAAATAAGCTGCTGGTTTCACCAAGCCTTCTGCAGCTACGGGGAGTCGAACCCACAACCTTAGATCCTCACGAATTCAGAAACCACTGCTCTAACCACTAGGATAAAGCACCCGCTTTTTTTGTTTAGAGACAATATGTTCTTCTTCGACAGTGAGAGTTTCCGTTACCTTGCTCAGAAAAAACAAGGAATGCATTTCCCTCCTTTTGAAGTGCAGTCCTATACAGCCAGTTGGACAAAGTCGGCAAAGGAAACCCTAAGGTTAGCATTTACACTCTTCTTGTTTTCGGTCAAACTGATAAATTGCATTTACAAGTAAAGTAAACAAAAACGATCTAAAATATTCTACCTCGTTAAATTCACATCGTCCTCAATGGTCAAACAAAAGTTATAATATTTTAATATATTTTAGTTTGTAATATAATCTTTAGATTATTTGAAAAAATCATCACCCTTCGGCCCCATGACGTAAATGATACTCTAACTCTTAACAATACAAAGCGGATCATTCAAATGCTATCGAAACCATTGGCCGAAGTTACAGCATCGATTATGAGCAACCGCGACTTGCTTAATGAAAAGCACAGAGAGGTATGTCTATCGGGTACCTAATAGATAGTATCATAATAGTATTCTGTTGAACACCTGTTATCTTTAAGTTTAAATGGCATCCAGCACTATCATATGCCAAATGTTTAAAGAAATTACATACAGAAATTAATAACATTCTAATATATATTAATCAGCTGATCAACATTTGAAAGAATAAAAGATACCAAATTGTTTGCAAATCCGGTAAACATAAAGTTTAGATAGAACTAGCTCTTTCGGAAGGACGAAGCTTAGAAGGGCAGCTGATTGTGGAACAAGTAGGTGCTTTGTTGCTTGAAGTATTTCGAAACTTCTGATTCTGGATTATATAATCGTTGGTAGACTTCTTGTTTGCTATTGAGAATAATTATAAAACATTTTACAACAATAAAATTTAGAAAAATGTAAACTATTGATAGTTCTATTACAGGAAGTACCAGTTTTAGTGGAGCTAGGCTATCCCATGACTGTATGCACCGCTCCAAAATGTGTTAAATATGGAAAGATTGGCTCTAGTTATCAGACTTTGTACGTTCAGGAGTGCCACCCTCATTGTTATTTGTCGAATGTTCAGGTGAGCATACTCTTAAAGTATCTATGCAATAATAGAATATGGAAACCTATGGAAACTATGGTTCACATTCCGTTGACCCGTATTTAATCCATTAAACTGTACAAACCAAAAAAAGTTCAGCTTATTAGGGTTCTCAATCTTTTTTTATTTTCCCAATAAAAGTAATTCGAAGGTAACCTAAATATATTTATTATGGAAATATTTTTATGAGAAGTATTTAGGTAGAAACTTGTCCCAACTCGGCTCTTAAACACTGCGCTGCAATGAGCGGAGAAAACTGTTATCAGTGTGGATGCTCGTGGAGAGAACACATGCATATTCGTTATAAGATAGAAAGGAAAATTGAAAAGGTCCAAAAGATTTAAAGATCATGATCTTTATCAAGTAACACTTCCAGGAATAGCTTATTTGAAATCGAATTAGAATTCCATAGAGAAATATATCGACATAATGTAATCGGTTTCCAAGCTCACCCTGCTAGAGTTCGGTGTTCCAAAATTTTGCCTTCAAAAAGGTTTTGAATCGACCAATTTTCAATTTTTCAAGATGAAGCGCGAATCATGTAAGGCCAACTACTTTATGATGATTGTGCTTACCTAGAATAACTTTTCATAATATTGTTCTAAAGACAAATCCTTATGGCCTACTTTTCTATATCAATAAGAAACAGAATCAATCATTTAGATTGAGAACAAGCAAGTAAACACCAAAATCAGTGAAAAGAAGACTGAGGCAGAAGAAGCAAAACAGTTCCTAAAAACAATAGAAGAGAGGGTAAGTACAACGAAAAGCTGAAACTGGTGAAATGCTTTTCAGAAAATGATCTAATATAATTACTCATTTGCATAATACGTTTCGCCATCACTAGCTAAAAGCTTTTAATGTAATACCCGCGGCTCGTTAGCCTATCACAATAGTAGATCCCTTCGGCGCATACATTCCAGAATATTCCGAACATAGGCGGCTCCTTTCTAACTTTTAGTCTTTGGGTGCACGAAGCATTGGATATGAAAGTTAATGGTTTCCCAGGGTTTCTGCAGCTATGGAGAACACAGTCTAGATGATCTCGTATTCAGAAACCACTCCACTAACTACTAGGCTAGATCAACAGCACAGCACAACAGCGAATCTTTTATAAAAATAATTTATTATTCTTAAATTTAGTAATGAAACAAAGAAAAAACATAAAAGTCAACTAATAATGGCAAAAACCTTTACAGCTAGCCAAACTGAATGGTCAGAAAAAGGAAATAACAAATCTGTGTGCGCAGTTCACCACTTTCCTCGAAAAGAACTCAATTCTTCAGTATAACGATGCCTTTAAGGATTACATTAGATATCTTATCAGAAGCGAGGTTAGAAGAAGTGAAAGAACATAAGATTCTAACATAAACGAGAATAACAATTTAACAAGATGCAATAATTAGAGCACTAAAAATCCGTCTAATCTTTTGTGTTTCTGAAAGTTCCTACAAAAAGTAAAATTATTAACAACAACATCCTAAGAACATAAATGATTCAGAAAGAAAAGATATCTGCAAATGCTGGTGTTTCTGATGAACAATTGAAGAATTTGGAGAAGTACAAAGAAGACTACGAGAAAGAGGTACATGATGAGTTTTTAGTGTTAGCACGCCAATCATTTTTACCATTTTTAATTTCTAAAAAAGTTCTAAATATTAGAATGATATAGTCCAACATGAACTTAAATAAATTGGTAGTTCATAACCAAGTTTCTTAGGTGAACCTAATAAATAGCACCAAACGAAGCGATCAGGAAGTTACCATTGAAGATATTGAGAAAAGTATTCAACGTCTAATGAACATGGATGACTATGGGTCATTCCTAAGAGAAGTTAGGGTAAGTAAAATTAATTTTCTATACAGAAATGAACATTGACAAACGAAATAGAACCATTCACTGATAAATATTAACCGTTTTCATCTTAAAGGAAAAACATTGCACAGTTTATAGATACGTTAAAGAAACCGTTTTATAGAGAACCTGTAGTAGTATAGTCGGTGGATTAATCGCTTGCAAGGGATTACGGTACGAACTTCAAGTTTATTAGGGCTTATTAGAACAATTAGAGCAAATCTGTGCTCTAATTCAAATTCTCTAGCTGACCTTAATTGTCTATCTCAGAGACTGGAACTTCTAACTGTTGGCCAGACTGCCGAAAATCTCAGCCAAATAATCAAACTGAAGGGATGGAAGAAAATAATCACAACCTTTTACAAATAGATAAAATGAATTTCATGTTTTATGCATACATAATTCGGTATAATAAAGTTATATAGCATTCCTTTTTAAATTAAGTTTCAGCCTTTCGAAAACATAAATGATTCAGCGGCAGAATGGTCGACAGCATTACAATTATTACTTTTCTATTTGTCGATTTTTAATATATTTATTCCTTATCTCAGGTATAATCATCTAGCAGGTGGGGTACATCCCAGCAAAGTAACTTTTAATATTTAATTGCTGTTGGCAATTAACCATTACTTTCAAGGTAGCAAAAATAAGGTTTCATTACCTTTGCCAATTTACAAGAATTACAAACAATTGTATATAAGAAAACCTTAATTTAAGAATTAAGGTGAATTGCAAGATATATAGTTTAATTAGAAGGTATATACTAGTTGGAATCATAAATGTAAATGTAAATGAAGAAGGAGAAATAGAATAATTGTATAATGCAGTTTACAGAAATGGTAAACATGATTAATGCGTCATGCATGAAGCATGATATCTCACATGTTGAGTCATGGTACGCTCTAGTTGATTCAATTCTACGATAATTACGGTTTTTTAGCAAAAGTAAACATAATTATCTTGGTATAGACAAAAAATTGACAATTTTAGCGGATACTTAATTGTATTCGAGAAGCACAAGTGGGTATTAGATAAATCAAGCAGAAAAACTCTGGTTTCTTTAACTTATAATATTTAGATAATGTTGTACATTTCAATGCTATTTTGGAACATTGTTACAACTTTCTCGACTTTTTCTGTTGTGCTTCTTCCAGTATTGTGAAGGTACTCGAGCAGTAACCCTCCTTTTTCCAACTCCTCCAACCCGAAGCGGAACGTAACTTCTTCGTCACCTGCATAATATATAATTATAAAGAATATTGTTTCTCCCAATTGATAGTTTACTATGATCAATTTGATCCGACGTTCCTTCACTGTATTTTGTTAAAAACTTTTATTTTTTTTCAAAACTTGATTAGTTTATACCTGTTGTAATTTCCATCTGGATCGTTGGTTTGTGAGGTAAATCGAAGCGTTTTACTTCGGTAATCATTGATCTGAAAATTTGTCAATAAAGAAACAGAGTGTTTAGTTGTGATTTAAGAATGTGATGTAAACAATTTATTTCTTACTCGAGCACAGAGTGGAGAGCACTGAAGTTCTGATCATCGAACAGTTGTGAATCCGCAGATTTGCCGAACTCGACTACCGTGTAATCTAGAAAAGATATACCTCAAAAAGCGTCATGATTTCATTGAAAGTTTTAAGTTGTTTAGTAACTTCTAAAGATACACTATATTGTAACACACTGAGTTACCACTCTAAAACTGGGGTTAAAAGACGTTTTCCGACAAGTTTTGGTTGATTATTCAAATCTGAGGGAATCTGCTTTTGCGTATTTGCGATACTTGGTGACAGACTCTTTACAATCGACATTACTTGTGTGTATATGTTTCAAACTTCTTTCGTATTGTTTCGAGTTTCTGGTGGCCTTAACCTACTTTGGTGTTCGTCGTCTGGACAAAACATTGCCATTACACAAGGAGGTATCGACTTGCTTTGAGAGCTAACAATGAGACGTGACAAAATGTTCTTGAAAATGATAAACATGTAACCACTGAGGGACATTGTACCTGAATATGTGGGTTTTAACTTAGATGAAAATAGAATAGAATATATCAAATATAGGATGGTAAAAATTTTCCCCGTATGTGATTTTATTTAAGCTTTTGTCAAAATGTGCGGCGTGATATATTTTTCTAGTAGGATCATTAAAAGTTCAACTATAAAGAATGGTACTGTCTGGTATATTCATGTTGGTTTACAAACCCAACTATAAAGAATGGTACTGTCTGGTATATTCATGTTGGTTTACAAACCTTTCACTGTATAGTTCACAATCATCGGGATAATCTCAAGGCCTTCTATGAACTTTCTCACAATTTTCAGAAATATAGCTTCACTCAAGTTGATGTAATTGAGATTGTCCAATAGTGTGGCCAAAGTTTGCAGGTGGTGTAACTCAAAACGGCATAGATCAGTTCGGCCATCTGAGAGATAAAAAAGTGAAATTATAAGTAATATTAGTAATATTAGTAATAAGAAGTTTAGCTAGTTTAATATAGATTCACAATTGAAATACCTAATGTTTCGTATTTCCTGTTCTGTTCAAATATTTAACTTAAAACACACCGACGGTGAATTCCAACTGAATCCTAAAGAATTCAGCTGCGGAATGTGTACATTGTGTTCTTGCTCCTTTCTTTACTAATCTTCTAAATATTAAATTGTCTAGTTATTAAGTAATAAAAGATATTTATGATAATATAAACATATTCTCACCCTAGCTCATCGAGAAATATCGTAAACTTTTCTGCTGGCAAACACTGAACATCAAGAAGTGACTTTGTCGAGTTGATTAACGTAGCAACAGTATAATATTCTAAAAACACCAACTTTAATTTAGATGCCTGATACGACAGGACTTCTAAGATATCGTCGAAAAAATTTGAGAAACTAAAAATTTAAAATTGGAAATTCGTAAAACAAAAAAGGTCTGGCTTCCGTTACGGAACTTCCGTAAAATCATTAGGAGCCTACCTTTCTTGTTGGTATCAGAATACACGCGCATTACTACTTCACAATCAGTGTTTCCCATCTTTTGAAGTTGTTTGACAATAGGTTGGAAGGCTGTCACAAAGATACGATTCAGATTGTCGTTCTCATTAGTTTGTGCACCTTAATAAACGAATAATATATGAGACACAGAATCTATAATTCAGCAAATTATTTTTCCTTAATTTTAGAAGATTCGTGAATCTAGCATAAACTAAGTTTGTTTTATATAATTGAATATTTCAAACAATTTCACACGTTTTGCGAAACACTTAAAATTGGAGTGTGATTCATAAACACCTACAGCTATCTGAATCCTTGGGGACCAGTCTGTCTTCCGAACCCGCATCCCCACATAAAGCTTCACTCTCTTGTTTGCACCACAAATTGTAGTCATATATACTGTCCTGAAATATTTTGGATAACTTCAAAAACCACTACAAACCGGTATACTTTGGTGCTTACTTTCTAGAAATTATTGATTTATCAATTTGAGTGTTGTAATCTATGTTTACCTCTATCTGCGCCTTCATATACAACTGATATTGTTTATAAGTTAGGATATCCTCAAGTTTATCATCACAGTCCGCATCGTATTGAACTTTACAGAAAAGTCCAATTTGTTCATCTGACAAAGATTTGAGGAAATGTTCCTTAAATGCAATTGTTTTAATCAAATAAAACACAGAAAAAACAACATTCATTTTTACATAATTTACTTTAATACATAATTTAAATTAGGTTTGAGGATTGACGCTGTTCTCAGCTGTTTCATACTGTCTTCATATTGCTTAAAAACAATTTCGGCAGCTTATTGAATTCGAAGTATTTCTAACATATTTATTATGACTACATAATGATAAAACAGGATGTCTTCATAAATACACAAAAAGTCTAATGAGGATGAAGAGTTGTATGCTATACCTTCAGTTTCCCATATTCCAAAAGTTCTTCCATCTGCACTTTTGTCTCATCTGCACCCAGTTTGGTGCCATTATCATTACCAACGATTTTCAGACAGTACTTCTGAAATGCAAAAGTAAGCACACTGTTATGAATAAACGGATAGCATCGTAAAACTGACCAAATAAAATTGTGCTCACGATATTTTATGTTTACGGTAATGAATTGGTTGCCATTAAGTGACACTTTTCTTTCCAAAAAAAAGATAAAAATACAAATAAAACCTATCGAAGAACAATCATGGTCTTACTAACCTCAAATTCTTCGTCGTTCTCATTTCCTCGAATTTCCTTTATCTCTTTTTGGGCAGCCACCATCTTAGTATACTTTCTCACAGGCAGTGTCTTAGCCATTATTTCATACAAGGCGGGATTACGGACTTCCGAACGAAACATTTTCAACTGAGCTCCATCCAGTGATTTTAAGAATTCCTAAAACGGATGAATTGTTTTAGTAGTAATACTACAGGGCCGATACTATCTCAAGGACTCGTAATTTAGATTTACTGTAAATTTGTTCACCGGAAATTGACGTCATGCTAATCGGCTGAGTTACTAGTGCGTATTAATGATAAACCCTTGAAAATAGCAGATAATCAATATCCAAATAAACTCACCACCATGGGATTTGAAACATCTTCACTCCATCGGTTGGGATTCTCAGGTAGTATTGCCCCCTCACAAATGTTTCCACTTGCTTCAACATTAGCCTGCAAATAATAATAGGAGTAGGCAGCACTATTAACTGTGAGAAGAAGCAGTGTGCAACGTTGTATGACACTTGGGTAAACCTATTTGGTAATATCTGACTGTAGCAATGCCACCCTTCCTACAACGCTTTGCTTCTGGCTTACTTGGCTATTATAGCGCATTTTATTGTTATTATTAGATCATAAAACACTGGATTTTACCGAAATACGGTCCCGATAATTCGACTAATCTAATTCACCATATAAAATCAAAAAATATAGCTTCTGGGATAATTCATTTTGACAATACAAGTCCATTTGAAACATCAGTTGGTTTTTCACTTGTTCCGCAATGTTTTCATTATATGAATGGGGAGGGAAAACGCCACTGATTTTGTTGGCCAGAGATTCAAAAAAGAGTGTCCTCAAACGTTTTAATTACGAAACGGATTAAGAGCCAAGACAAACTCATGTATTCTATAATGCAGCTGTGCTAGTTTAAAGTTAGTATTTAAAACAAAACAGGAAACGTTGCCTTGTGCTTTATCTCTAGTAATTACAGAAATAGTTCCCTACGTTGAACTGCATGCCTTTTCATGCATTGAAAATAGTTCTTACCTTGTATGCAACCTGAGACATTATGGGGATGACTTCAAACAAAGGGATCACCTATAAACATATTCAAATTAAACAAATATTATAATGAAGCCGTATGCAAAGGTGAAATGTTTCGCATTATGTAAGTTGTTTTAGAATAGAAAACCTTAATAGTTAGTTATAATTCTATTCAAAAAAAGTAGTATTCAAGACCAACAGAAGCAAGTATTTATATATATCATAATAAATGACCGGGGGATTTGAAATGTGAAACCACCCCAAACCCGCGTAGGGGGGGGGGGGGACTGTCGCAATGCCCAAACCACAGCTTTGGACGCGAAATTCGCGATGTGCGGAACTCCATTTTTCAAAAAGTGCGGAATGCGTAATTCTGCACAACGCTGACGCGAATTCAAAAGAATTAATAAAAACTTACAGTTATATTTCTGCAAGTTTGGTCTATGACAGTTTTAGGTAAGCTGCTAGAAGCAGTTGGACGGGTGAATACAAGGCAAAACTAATTATGCAAGTTTGGGAAATGGCCTAGGTTTAGACAGTTGGCTAGAGCTGGGCCCGGGCCGACCCATTGCCTGAAATTATAGTCCGTGTGTGCCACTGTGAAATGAATGGAATGTAGCTGAATTATCAAAGAGAATTCTATTTTCGCCACTTTCTTTTAAGTATGTTTACTTTCGGTACTTTTCCCAGTGATACTTGCAATAACAGACAATTGTATTTACTAAGTATTGTTGCTTCAAAAA
This sequence comes from Phasmarhabditis papillosa, assembly GCA_034691345.1. Lineage (NCBI taxonomy): Eukaryota > Metazoa > Nematoda > Chromadorea > Rhabditida > Rhabditidae > Pellioditis > Pellioditis papillosa. Next base: position 15,484 of record JAQGAV010001283.1, read on the forward strand.
TGAAGTAAACCTTTACAAGGATGAATCCACCTAGGTTTTGGTGCGGCAGTCCGCAAATCGATTTCTTATACTCGAATTCCTAGAGAGTTGTTTGGTTGCTAAAGGATCATAAGTTTCTTGGAACGCAGCACGGACAGGTACGGGCAGTGGCTGTATCTATTGATTCATTTCATGGCCAAAAACAATAGGCGAAAGGCTGTTTGCCTGGTGAACGCGTTGCGGCTCTGAGAGTTGTGATAAGAATAGGAAGCATGAGATTAGTCAACTCATTCCAGTGGGCGAATCTTCCCACCAATCAATAAGTCGTGACAAAATAAATTATAACAGGAATAACAAAATTAAAATTAATTTGAGGTTTGAGTTGCGTCTCTTGCGTCAATCATTTGCCATTTGGATAATTCAGACAAATTGTCGGTAACTTTTCATATCTCACAAAAAATAACGAGTTAGGAACTATTTAGTAGGATATTAAACGTTTATAAGTGACTAGCGAAAAGTATTCAAACTAACAAGTAAAAAACAATATAGCTGGGTAATGGGAATAAGTGTTGAAAACATAAGGTGGGCTCTATTTGATGAAACTGCATTTTCTATAAGAGGTGACTGTTCTTATTAAAATCGGTCGTGTTCCATTGCGATAAGGAAACTAAATAGCTAACGAAAGGCAATTCAACTAACTCACAGTAAAATAACTTATTGTTTGTATAATCAACCCTACATATAGTCCGTTACAAGACCGTAGTATCCTAAGGCGAAACAATGTTAAACAGAAATAGTACCGGTATGGGATAATAATAATATGTGTAGGCATTTATAAATTAGCAATCTTTATTCATAAATATTAAATAAATTATGGATACAACTCTATTAGAACCATCCAGCGATAAATGAAGCTACTCTCTAGACTTTTTCTGAAAATATAATTTGTTTTTTAAGCAGCGAATTGGTTGTAAGAAGAATTTTACAAATCTAATGATGTTTAGACTCAATAAAGATTTACCAAGCACAGAAATATTTTGATTGAACAACTAATTTTGCTCGGTACAGCCATTGGATATACAAGAATCCAACCACTATTCTCAATTAGTATCGGAAATATGGATTGTTTTTAATTCAAGCACCTGTCTTTTCTCCGGATCCGGAACTAGATCCTCCAGTTGAACCATCAGTTGTTGGAGGTGGTTTTACTACATTGGTCCCGCCGGTACAAGCCATAACAGAAGCAATGATGTATAGGGAAAGGAAGAACATTGTGAAGATTTTAGGGAACATTCTCGAACTGAAAGTAATACTCTTTATATTAAAGTCATTATTGTCTATTTTAATTAAACACAAGTAAAATAAGTACTTCCGTATAAGCAAACAGTAACTTTTTTTTAAATAATGTTCTGTGGAAAAAAAATGTTTATATGCATCTGTGCCAACAACCCATCTTTATATAGTGGATAAAAACTGATCTCAACACTGCAACTATCAGAATTTCGTTCAATTTATTTCGGTTTTAATCGAATATATATGAAACAAACTAGCCACTGGCGTGAAAAATGTGCCGTAAGCTTTACGCTTGGCAATTATCCGATTATTTGAAACTGATCGTTGAGAACATTTTCAGTTCAATAATCAATGTCAATGGGGTCATGTATTAAGCTAACGATTTTTTATCTGTATCTCATAAGGTTGCCCAAATTAAAAGCAATTACACAACAAGGCTACATCTAACTCAGAAGTAAGTTGTTATGAATCTAAAGGATATGCAAATAGCAGAAGTAAGTAAACGTTCAGTTATCGAAGTTTTCTTCTCAAAATTATAACTTAGATTATTAGAAGCAAAAATGAGAGGTTAAATAATCTATTCTCATTTTGAGTACATGATACGTTTGATTTGAACCATTCAGTTGAATAGTAATTAAAGTTTCAAAAAAACGTTTCATACCAAAGTGATTAGCACCAAATAAATAACTTTCTCTATATTTCGTCTTTCACTTATCCTTTTTAGGAATGTACTTCATTATCTGACGTGGGATTCAAACTAGACAATTGACCTCTAAGTTAAAGTATTGTTAATTATTTGACCTACAAGCCAGACGCTGGCTTGAACCCGTCAGCATTTTTGGGTGCGTATACCAATTGATATGTAGAAAAGCTCAGAAAAAGTATCATTCATTAATTTAAACTTTAGTTAAATGTTAAGTTTTTAAGATTTTATTAAACTTTTAAATATTATTTTACTGTAATTTCTTAATATGAAATATGTTAAATTCAGGACAAATTCTGTCTGCAATCAACATGTTTGTATGTATTAACTTCGATAACAAGGACGAGACAAGAATGTTTGATATTCTGGTAATTGTTATGTTGCTAATTTCAACTAAAGTAATTGTTGCACAGTAGTATGTAGAATTGTACTCAAGTGCATAATTAATACTTTCCCTTAGTACCTCACCCATAAAATAGTATACTATATTTCAGCAACCTCAGACTCGTGACTTCAAGCTATATGTTAACGGAACTACGGAGCTGTGTGCTGCCATGTTCGAAGTTAAATGTAACAACTGCAATAATCAAATACAAATGAGTGGTAGCGAAGATAATAAAGAAAAATTGGTTATATTTTCGCTGAAAAACAAAGCTGAAACAATGGAGTTACTCTGCGAACTGGTGAGTGCTATAATTTCCCTTTGAGTCACAAAACTGTGTGGAAGTATGACTAATCTTAACTTTTATTTCCTTGGTACTTTTGTAAAGTTTGCATTTATTTATTTAAATAATTATTCTTTTAGACATCGACCGGACTCACAAAGGTACAAACTGCCGTTAACATTCAGAACTTCTTCGAATTACGGAAAGTGAACTGCGGAACCTGTGAAAATAGGCAGATGGTATGTTTATAACCAAGTGGCAAAACATTTAGTAACTAGAAAGTTTCAGGTTGCTACGACAACCAAGGTTGTTCAGAATACCCATGAAGAACAGTTGAATATAATGGAAGAACATGCTAGTAGTGAGAGCGATGTTGAGGCATGTATTATATATATGTAGATCACCAGTTACAGATACCATATTTACAGATAATATTAATATACATTTTTAGGAGGAGTTCCGAACAATTGATGATTCAGTGGAAGTTGAGACCTCAGAGTGTTTGGAGAATCAGGAACAGCCAATGACAGTGGTATGCAGTTAAATAATATATATTATTAAATTCACTAGCTTAAATGATTTCTTACTATTATACTTTTATAAGCTTCATATATAAGGATCGAACATTACTGATAAAGTTTGCTTTAGTAAAAAGAAAGATTTATTAGAGAACATTTGTTAAACAATTTTTTAGCCTGTGCCGCCACCCCGGAACTGGAAACCCGAGACCCGTAATGGTCGAAGTTTTGTTGAAAATCAAGAAAGAACTTATGTCCCCAGGAAACTTAGTGCCGAAGGCTCACAAACGGACAGTGAGAAAGAAAATAGATCACCAAACAAGGTATGTTTAACTGTTACCACAAAGGAAAACGTCGACAGAAAAGTAAACATTATTAACGATTAGCCTTCTAACAAAGGATTTGCAGCTCAATATCTCTCAACCTTGTCGTCCTTCAGAACACAATGCCGGTGGATCAAATGTTCCAAAAGGGGAAAGAACCTGCAATGTAAGTATCAAGATTGTAATACATATTTATATTAATCTTATATTGTATTACTATATTTCTTATTTCAGGAATGTTCTAAAGTTCTTAAAGTAGCCCTCGGTCCTGATTTTCATACAAACATGACGTACAGTATTAACAGTCATTCGAGAACTCACGTTGGAAAAAATCCGTGAGTTTTTAAAGTTATTAGTTAGGTACATATTTTGCTAATTAAGTTGGTGAATCCCCGATAACGTTCTTTCCTATTGAAAAATGATTTGCACATTACACATGGTTCAGCTATTCTAGTAAAATGTTACTTTCAGATTTGGCTGTGAAATTTGTGATTACAAGTGTCGTTTCGCCAATTTGATGAAAAAGCACTTCAAGAATCATCATGATAACCAGAAACCCATTTATTATGATATCAGGTAACTACTTCAATATTATGTTTATATTTTCCAATGTTCTACGTAATGTATTTTTGTTTGTCTATAACTCGGAATCCAAATCACTATTTTTTCAGCAATGATGTCAACTATATTGAAGAAGTTAGAGAAAAGGCTAAGCAATGCTTCCCGTAAGTTTATACTACTGTATATTTGATAAATTTATTCGTAGTATGAAATTGTATGGTCACAATTATCAGAAATAGCTTACGAAACTAATTCAAGAGTAAAGGGTGGCAACGCTTAACTTTTGTACAGCAATGTTGCTAAAAATACAGTTCTGGGCCATAATTTTCTAATTTTCAGTGACTGGGTGCCAGTGTACAGTAGAAACTCAACGGGAACAGCCATTAAACGACCTCATGAAGAATAGATTTAAGTCAGAATGAAAAAAATATAACATTTTTGTATTTCTGTTGTGAAATAATTATTTACAAATAAATATTTAAGTTAAATTCTTATAGACTTATATAGTCTATACATAACAGCTGAAATCGCAAGATCATTCATAACAAAATGAAATCTAAAGCAAGTAAAAGAAGAAAGAACAGCAAAAGTTAGTTTCTCACCCAGCCTATAGCGAAACTAACTTTGATTGAAGAAATATTTGCAGATAAAGTAAATAATGATATTTTCGTTGAAAACGGGATTAATAGTTTTCGATAAATGGAAATGAACGCAAAATTATAAATATGAAATATACCAATACCTATACCAAAATTTAAATTTTGAAAACATCAAACTACATTGCATTTTTCCTAGGTACTGCCAAGACCTTCTTTCTTGAGTGATTTTGAAGTTGAGCGTCAAGATAAATTCACTATGCTAGTTGATTCTCGCAACTTCGAAGCTATTGATGCATGGATGATCACTCTACCAAAATATCACAATGAATATCAGGAGTGGATTCAGCAGTTGAAGGTAATCCTTGCCAGAACTAGAAGAAGAAAAAACGACTTCTTTTAAAAGAAGAAGTTTGTTTATTTTTTACTTTGGTGGAATTCGAACCGTCGATCTGCAGTTTACGAGCCAGAGATACTAACCCATGGGCCACCGCGCCACTCTCATACTATTTTTTGTAGTTTGGAGATAACAAAAGAAAATTTCTACCATTATAAGCTAATGACTGTTTTCAGACGATTTATCCTCTGTTAGACATTGCATCTCTATCCAAGGAAAAGAAAGCCATTATAAAGAACCTAACTCTAGAACCTGGCAATGAAATCAGGTTTGACCGGGTGTAATCTGCTTAAAGTCTTTAGTTTCTAGTGCAAATGCTCCTGGAAGTTCCGATATTTCCGATTCATCGGCTTTTAGAGTGAGACAGGGAAGTTACTGCAAAAAGATGAACAAGGAATTTCTTGGGTAAACTATTCTCTCAACATGCTATTTTAGTATTAAAAGGGATACATACAACTATACTACTATTTATGTTTTAGTGGTGGACTGAATCATCCAGACGATAAGCATTCTTGGATAAGTAAGCTCCAGATCGACGGAAGGTAAGAGTATGTTGAATATTTGAGAAGAACGTGAATAATTTTTGCTCATCTTATTATATATGAAAGACATTATTTCTAGAGTGTGTAATTCACAGTCTGATTCGTGCGCCTACTCTCAAATGGAGAACCATACTCCAGAATTGGCCGATGATAAACAAGCTATACTAGACAAAGAGTAAGAAACCAGATCGATCCACAGAGTTTTTAGCTATAAAACTATGGCAGTTACTGAATGTTAGTCTTATTCAGGGATGATTTCTTCATTAATTTTACCATACAAAATACCTATGAGATCTTTTTTGCTCGCATGAAAATTCCATTTTAGACTTGCTGGCCTTAATAGCGACCCGCATTGCACGAGCAGCCCAACGGAGGATTACCCGAAACCGAATGACGACGACAGGTTACATCAATCGATTATATGCAATTCCTCTTTCAATTATAGATTTGACAATTTACTTATGCCTGGAAAAGATGTGAATGAGGAGTTTGAGATCACAGTTGAATATTTGCAAGGATTGAAAGAAAAAGCCATGAAAAGGTTAGGCCACAATTAGTCAAACAATAAAACTCGTATGTAGAAACTTATTTGTAAGTATCTTCAGTGGTTTTCGAAAACTTTACGTTACTTCTGAAATGTTAGAAAATGGGGTACTACTGAAACAAGCGGCTCGATTAGAAGTGGGCGTGGCTCGTCTGTTATACTTCTTTTAATTGTCACAAGTCTCTATAAAAAAGACGGTTTGATTGAGTTCAATGTTCGTTTTGCCGAAAAGCCCGCGCAGCAGTGGGTTTGGCCTCCGTAAGCCACACCCACCTCTTCGTGTTTCACCGACCGAGTCGCCTGCTGCAGGACTATAGAAAATGGCATTTTATACTGCTATATGAAAGTACAATAGCCAATGTACAACATATTCATACCAATAAACTTAAAAGAACAAACTATATTCTTTTTCAAGAACTAAGTTTCAAGCAGTATCCTGGGCAGAAGTGATTTCAGATA
>JAQGAV010001284.1:0-22037 GCA_034691345.1 Phasmarhabditis papillosa
TAAGGCCAGGGGAATTATTCTTACAAGGTTGATCGTCGTCAACAATAGTGCTCCGTGAGTTTTCAAAAAGAAAGGCCGATTAAAACCCATATTTGACAAATTTAAGGTTTCGGATAACCGACATAGTTTTGAAAAACATTCAAGTAGTAGGTGGTGAACTAGTACTTAATTAGTGAGATTCCAGGAGTCTTTTTTTAATTTGTAAATTCTAGGCGGGCACTCTGGATAAGGTTCACAACTAGCAACTCATAATTTAGGACTTTTTAATTTGTTAAATTGATTAATAGACACCTTTATTGAGATATTTCTCAAATTGCTCTTGTGCAAGCCCAATTCGATCCACTTAAGAGAAGCTGTGAAATCGCTGCGCAGCATCCCTCCATCTACCAAATTGGACACTTAGTGTAACTGAGAAAGGCTGCTAAGTAGCCCACTATCTCACAAATTAAGCCCACTTAATCACATTTAAGAGCTTCTAAGCGATACTTTTAAGCTAAACCTTGGGCCTGAAATTCAAGAAATTGAAGGAATCTCTCAAGTGAATCATATTTTCAAAAGTAGCCTGAGATAACGCTTAATTTTTAAAAATTATTTAAAATCTTGAATATTTGAGTTCACGGCATAGTCTCTTTTGATATGTTATTATCGAATTTATACTATGAAAAGCGTATTGTGTTAAATGATGATACAGTAGTTCTCCGTTCTCTAGCAAGATTCGTAACGTTATAGTTCTCAAACTAGACTATATTCTTATTCTAAAACCTGCTAAGATACTACCGGATGTCCCGTTTCTCCGTCTAAACTCTTCTTGGCTAAAAACAACTCCTTTGCCTCCAATTTTACTTAAAACAAACCTTTTTGTCATCATTAGACATCCATCTATACTGAGTGAGCGTTAATTATTCCATTTTCCTTCTTAGGCATCCTATGTAACACGAAAACAGCCCCCACTCAGACCCACAAATAGGGCTACCGTAATGGGTTTAGAAAGAATGAGAAGGTTTAGAGATAATTAAGAAAACTTTAGCAAATTCTTTCTAATACTTTTTTATCTTTTAACAATTAGGAGACATGCGGTGTTAAAACTACATTAAAAACTTTATAACACGAATCAGACAATATTGCACACTATATTATTCAATTTGGAAACGTATGAAAAAAATAGGATAATATAAAATATTATATGAACAGGCAAACATGCAAGCTAGATCCTTATTTTCAGAACAAAATGGAAGCGTCAAGCCGCAGTCGGTATGGATCTGTTGAGTGATGCCGGTAATCTAGCCGCAGTTCAACATCTCTTCCGATCGAACCCCTTCTGGGCTCAGTGTCTAGGTAACGGCATACCTTCTAACGGGGCCGGGTCCCTAATGGGGCCTCGACCTCCATTCCTTCAGATGGGAATCCCAAATATGCAAAGTTCCTTAACTGCTGGAAACCCGGCTCTAGCAGCTCAGGCTTTCGGCTTAAATCCGTTCATGTTCATGCCCAACATGAAATGTGACCTGAATTTAGAAAAGCCAGATTCCCCAGAAAAATCAAATGAGTAATTTAGTGTTTTGCATATTTTTATTGCTGCTCCCTGTGATACTCTTTATAAAACTTGTAGTCCATGCTTAATCTATTTTTTTACTTTTACTTGATTTCTAATTTGCTTTGGTCACAGCTTTAAAGTGTACATAGAACATTATTTTTATTATGTTGAATGCTTCAATTATCATTATTTCCTAACTAGTTAACGTGTAACTATTTTGCTTTATTTCTTATTTAGAACACTTTTTTACCTCACCAGGAGCGATATCTATAGTTTAAAACCTTATTTTCTTTTCTGGATATTTTTTGTTCAAATTTGCTTATGGAGAGATCTCAGTCTATATATAAAGGTATTTTCAATAAATAAATGTTATTATTAATAGTTATAATTATAGTTACAGTCAGTCGATATACACAAAACCACCAGTTGTCTCACCAGTTTTGTATTTTGTAACTACCCGAATTACAAACTAATTAGCGCTACTAATAACATTTGATGTAAGGATGATATGTCAAGTCTCACAAGATGATTGTCTCCAAATTAAGTAATGAAGGCAAATTAATAATTTGTCTTTTTACATGAAAACGACATAAAACAGCCATATTAGAGATATTTGAGAGAAGCAGTTTCTAGCAATTCCATCTAATAATTATTATAGTCATGAACCTAATGAGTTCCTTCTTTGGAAATTCAGAAGGAGAATCTATTTTACAAAGAAAATATGGTAGCTTCGAATGTTCGACTGGCAACAATTTAAAAAAAAAACTATGTATTCCGTAAATCAATGTATATCACACGACGGGTGTTCTTGTTATTCTTTCCATCTTTGGTTTAGCTAGAAGTCGGTTTGCGGGAATCATAGGAAAACCGCTACGAGCTGAGCTACTAGCGGGGGAATGGCAAAGAGAACCAAAATAACCTTCTCTGTATTTTAAGCTATATACCGCGCAAGGTTCTAAATTTCAATCCGGACTATGCCAATGCTGAGATAGTCATATATCAGCAGTTTATTAACCAAAAGTGTAAATGCTATCAGCTACGAACATCTTAGCTATAAGATCACATAAATCAGTTTAAACCGTTTTCGAGTTGTGAGGTCAGTTCTTTTGTCTGTGAGTGTACCATATGCTGGCAGCAGTCTCAAGGCTAGCTGTCTACAATAAATAATTAACAATTAAACAATTAGATAATGTATAGCATTTAAATCAGGTTTTGAAAGCGATAGCAGGGTTTCCATTATATTATATTTTGTTCTAAATAAAACCAAACAATAGCCTGAGCCTGGCTAGAGACTTCATTACTTTGGAGAACCTCACAAATTTTACAGTTAAATATTAAGAATCTGTTACTTAAAACTCCATTGTTTTATTTGAAAGTATAGATCTTCCATGACAATCAAAGGTGAATTCTTCTCTGATCGTTCAGCTCAGGGTTTCAAAAGGACTCACAGAACACTCGGGACACGGTTCATCATAAGGCCAGGGGAATTATTCTTACAAGGTTGATCGTCGTCAACAATAGTGCTCCGTGAGTTTTCAAAAAGAAAGGCCACTAACAACCAAGATATATTATTCTAAAGCAGGAATTACCAGTCTTTGTACTATATACCATGTTATCGTTTTCTTGATTCTTCAATCCTTTCATTCGTCTAGCGCTACTGTTTGACTCAATTTCATTGCAATTACATTTGTGAGACTCGACTGAGGTGAATAAGAGGTATCAATTAGGACTGGCCAAGTGTCACAAATAGATGCGCCCCTATGCTAATAATTACGGTAACCGGCCGATTTCACGCCCCAATCGCACACCTCGTCCAACCACTACCGCGCTACAGTTAAAGTGTCGTTTTGCGACCGCGGGTTAGTAAATTGAGGCGCCGTTGCGAATCTGCAAGGTGCGATTGAAACTGAACAAATGGGGGTTTCAGAGGAGGTTTTTATGAATAATGCTCAGAATACTAAAACCTTAGCTTTAAGAAGAAGCTACAATAAGTTTTGTAAGTAATAACTATTAAACGTTATTATGCATATAAAAGTAGTTTATTTCCGGAATCCCTCGTAACACAACAATAGTAGATATCTTCAAGGCAGGGCTTCGGTCGTTTATTCCGGAATCTTCTAAGCAGAGACGGCTCCTTTCTAGCATCCAGACTTCGGGTGCACGAACCATGGGATAAAGAAGCTGCTGGTTTACCAAGACTTCTGCAGCTACGGGGAGTCCAACCCACAGCTTCAGATCCTTGCTGATTCAGAGATCGTTGACTTCACTAGGCTAAAGTACCCACCGCAATATAGTTTTTAAACTGGACACATATATGCTAAGAGGAACTTTGAGTTTACTAATTTTAACTAAAACAATAAGTGAGACTCCCAAGCAGTAAGCTTCACAAATTCATGTTTCTTCTTTATGTTTCATTAGCTTATAAGACAAGGTTTATTTTCCAACGCATTTGTTCTTTTACGCCAGTTATGCTACCGTATACCCTATATAGGGTATATTATGTCTTTATTTGGCTAAAGCAGAAACAAAAAGCCGTCTTATTGTTCAAATCCATAGCATTTGACACCAGTCAAAGGAATGAACAAACCCTTCATGCATAAAAATTGTCCAAAACGAAGAGTTTCCAGAGAATCGTTGACTAAAAGGCTATCTTATGGTAACCCAATACGAATGAAAGAAAACTAATATATCGTTGCTTACGGAACTAGCGATTTTTAGTTACTTCTTTAGAAAAATGTTAATAAATGGTGGGAAACTTGACAACGATAGGGTCTCGAAGTAGTTAATTAATTAAACAGGTCTAAGAATTTATTGAAATGGGCCATTGTCACCTCTAAAGTTAAATACTGCACTTAAAGTTAAACTGTAGCACAATATAGTTATTTTTGCAACTAAACTTACCAAAATACCCTCAACCAATTTCTCTACTGTAAGTTTTCTGTAAGAATTACATTTAAAAATATAAAGTGTAATTTGTATAAAGAGCTAGATTACCAGCGTAGTATTATAGAGTGAATATTAGATTACAATAAATGTACTTTGGAAGAACAGATTCCCAGTTTAACAATTGTCCATACATTTTTATATAACAGCCCTGCACAGCTCCGGGTGCTGTGGTGAGATCTAGCTACCGACTATAACTAACTATTTTAGTCTATTAGGATTAGAAGCATCATAACTTACATTTAAGCCACTTTCAGTCAAAACAGTTTTACACAACAGATAGAATTCTTTTCAACATGATTTACACTTTATTTTTATACGTTAAGGTGCAAACCATCTGTTTTCTAAGATGCAACACCGCTTGTGAGCAATTAACGCCAGCTATAACATTTTGGTTACGCAAGCTGACGGATAAACCCCCCTAGAAGATAACATAATTACATTTTAATTGTCATAATGGGATTAATATTAGGTAATCGAAGTCATGATACATATAACGTATGTTCTTATACTTAAAAAAGTAGTACCTAAAAATACGAAAACAAAAAAATGATTTTGTAGTTTTCAATGTTATTTAGTAGAGACCAGCTGTTCAGATGGATAAAACAACGAAACCGTTAGTTAGAAAAGACCGTAATCTAATATATGTGGCTTGAAGAAACAAATTATGTATTTCACAATTCAGGCACTCTTTATATTTTATGTCCTCAGTCTCTACAACTCCTTTCTTGTTTTATATAGCCTTTTCCCTACCTTCTTGGATTGCGTAGATAAGCATGTTCTTCTTACATAATTAGTTAGTTTTGTCATCGTGTCGAGTCGTTTGGGGAATTTGTGCTCGCGAAGCGGAAAATGCGCAGTAAGTGCGAACAAAGACGCGCAGAATACGCAGAACAGATTGCTAATACGGTAATTATATTCGAATAATGACAGAGTTTGACCGGAAATATTAGTGTCATACTAATAGAAAACATTGCAGTAACGAAGGGAAGTTTGCTGGTAAACAAGGGTTCTAATAAACAGTGAATACTACTAGTTCTGCTTATTTTTAACTATTTTTGATTTGAAACTGGACTCTTGCAAATATGTGGAAACAATTATCTATATGTGCGGTAAACAGCATTGGATTACAAAGCTACCAAACAATTTGTTGTGAAGAAAGGTTGCAATTATTAGGTACTTGTCGGCTAACTCTTTCATTTTACACCTAAAGACATACTTTCAAGGTTACTGTACCATCTAAGGACAGGTTGTACTGTAGGTCTGTATACAGTTTTATTTGGTAGGGAATAGTGGGTTCTATTGAAAGATACATAATTATTGTGACAAATAATTAAACTATTTAGTCATATCTAAATGTAAAACATGCATTTTTATTATTTAAATACAGAAAACTGCGTGGGTTTGGCAAAAACTAACTAGTTTTCCTTCCGAATAAACCTTAACCTTTAGGAAATACTTCCTAAGAAAACTCCTATCCTCATCATTTAAGGATTTTATACATCACGTAACAGAGATTTTTAAACTTTCTCCACCATCGTGCATACAATCATTAGATTTACACTTAATTCTGACAGATCATAATATCTTTTCCCGGTCTATTTGTTTTTATACCTTTATATACCTCATTTATAGGCCCATTTCGACAGTCTGCTCTCAATTATTTTGCATCGTTTTCTGTCGCAATGAAGCGTGAAATCGGTGACAGTAATATCTGTATTTGCGCCATATAAAAGTTACTATGAGAAGGTTACGCAAACACACAAAAATACATTAGTTTACATTAATAAGAATAGGTCTACAAGGGGGATAAGTTATCTTTTAAAAGATGTTGAGAATTTGGAGAGTTGCCTCCTGTTCGCCAGCATACATGGGCCAATCTAGGAAATTCCCGGAAATATTTCATGTTAAAAAGGCTTTAATCACTTCATATTATGCTTGAATCTTAAAAGAGTAATAATAACATATGAGAACAGTACCACATCTACATAGCTTAATGAATCTCAGCTTTATTGCAACATCAAGTACATAATAATCTTTTTTAAACGTCGATCATCATATCAGTGGTCGGCAGGTCTGATGCAGGTTGTCCCGGACATTCTAATTACTTTTCATATTGTATTATAGTTATCACATATTTCTAACTTCTCTTATTGCGCTAAGTATAATTAGAATGTTTAGATAACAATCAACACATAAACTACAGGTGGAAAACGGTTGCGCAACCAGAAATGTTGATTAGAAAATTGCCCCGAAAATTTAGCTTATATCTGAATAGTTTATTAAGAATAAATTATCGCAAACAAATAAAGTTACACTAATATACGAAATAACATAAGGAATAATAAAGTTAGCAATACACGTAGAATATGACAATGATTGAGATCCTGCTTGTAAGAATTATAGTTTAGTTCGATTCAAAACATAGCCCGGTGGAGTTCAAAATAATAAAAACTCTTACATAAACATGTATAACACCGTTCTAATGGTATAAGTTTTCAAACTAACTATTCTATCATACTTTAGTTAATTTCATCGCTACTGGTTAAACTTTCTACTTGCGGGGTTACTTTATCAAACTGAGGTACAAAGGACTGCATTGAGACTGAAGGCATTGTTGTAAAAGGAGCAAAGGGATTGCCCGGTACTGCTAAGCCCATCGGATACTGTAGCTGGTTAGGTACCATATAGTTGGCCCAATAAGGATTCGTTTGAAGAAGTTGCTGAACTGCAGCGAGGTTAGAAGGATCCGCGAGAAGCTCCATGCCGGTTGATGATTGACGCTTCCATTTGGTTCTGAAACATATTGTTTTAGTTGAAGTTTCAAGTGCACAAGCTAATTAAAAATAGTTTTTTTGAGTTTTAATGACCCATGATTTGAGCGACATTTATTAATTATCGGTTTGAATAGTTGGCATTCACGTTGATTTCAGTTAATGTGTAATAGTCGTCTTTATTTTTTACATAATGTCTTCCAACATGCCGTGTTTTATTGTAGGTTTGAAACGGACTATATATTTTAATTAGTTGTTGATAGGCTAGACATTGAGCGTGCATCTGCACTGCGCAAGCATAAAATAACATTGGGGTGGCATTATTAATATCAAGAGATGATCCGAAAAGCAGGCAAACATATGTCAATTGTACATGATTTAATAATTTGTATTATAAGGGCTAATAGCAAATAACCGCCTTTGAAGGGCCATTGAGTGATATTATTAAAATATAACATGATATAAGGGACCATTGGAAACATTAACTGTTGTAAAACTCTATCAGGCTCTTCGGTGTGATATTGAATATTCAGGGGTATGACTTAATTCGATTTACTTATGATACAAGTCTTGGTCACAGAATCTGGTAGAATTTTTGTAAGTCTTTTATCAATTTCCCACCATCGCTGCTCTTGAAATAACTTTTAGAGGGAAGGTTCAGTCAAAACTATGATAATTAAAAATATTACTTAGTAGGTCTGAACAAATTCTGTTCTGGTAATATTTTTTTGTTATTTTATTTATAACTAACCTTCTATTTTGGTACCAAGTCTTAACTTGTGTATCGGATAATCCCATTCTCTGTGCCAAATCCATTCTATCTTGTACACTAAGATACTTTTGTTTGTCAAAAGTATTTTCTAATTCTTGCAATTGCTTGTCTGTGAATATTGTTCTTGCTTTTCGGGCCTTCTTTCCACCGGGACTCTCATCAGATGGTGAGCTGCCGCGCAATGAATCATCATGAATAGAAGGGCTGCCTCGCAGAGGACTAGACCTACATTCCTCCGAAGAAGCACGGGCCTCTGACTCTAAAAGTATACTGGGTTGCCTCGTAGTAATCTCTATTTACAGTATATAATTGCTACTTTATATTATTAGTTTGACCTTATAAACTAATAAAATTTAATAGTATTATTCTACAGTTTTAGTGAATTGTCAATTGGTCCTACTAATCCTATAATAGTCGACTCCAAACACTATCATTTTACACACGAATTAACACAAATTCTACCTAAATTACACACAAATTCCATATTTTCTATGGCTGAATGACTTAAATACAGTCAATTTGTCTGCGAACTTTATGTGAGTAATTTAGTTCTCAGCTTTTCTTGTGTTCAACCTCGTTAAAATAAATGAATAACACTTCTACTGTTAGAATTATAACATGTTTTATCAGTGGATCTAACCTGAATTCGAGCCGGATGCCTCCTCAGGTGAGCTTAGAATGTCAGAAATCCTGAAGGAACTGGTTCCATTTGTTTTGGCTACATTGGATGCAGCCATTTGACCCAACATGCCCATGGAACGAGCGTACATTTGGAGAAGTGAAGGATCCAAAAGGAAGCTAGTTGGTTGTGATGAATCAGTTAACATATCTAGAAATTAAAGCAACTTATTGTAATGTAAGAACAAAAGATACTGGAAACATTGCAAAATCGTAAAAAGAGATGTTATGTAATCTACATTTTAATGAGGTAAAACACAACTAGTATACTAGAATACCAGTCTAGGGATTGACTTTTGTTGGATATATTACTTAATAAGTATGTTTTAATTATTAAATGATTTAAAACAAACTGACTGTAACTGCTGTTTTCTACAGTCTGAGATCCACTGAGGATGATCTGTTTGTGGGCGTGGCGTACCTTTTGGGATGACTGCAATAATTGAGGTTAATTGCATTAGGTGCGAGGGATTAGACACTCGTATTAGGATTACTGTAGCTGGTTAAAACAACGGAAACAGTGTCGTCTAATGGGGAAAGGAAAGGAAACCGAATGAGAATTAATACTGATATTTTATGTGAAGAACAACAATTTACTTCTTTTATATTAAAAACTTTAAAATTTAATAATGAAACCGTCCGTCGGAAATTATAAAATACCGTGTTATTGATAACAGACAGGAACTGCGAAGTAAAGCTTCTGCTCCGGTGTGGCAGAATTTGATATAACCAAATTTCTTTTTTGAAGACCACGGTGTTGTCGGAAGTGTTGTAAGTAGTTTTTCTTTCAATTTGTATTCATATTGATAGTTTTTCCATTTGTTAACTTTCATGTATATCGAGTTACTGCTGATGTCGTTTTAAGCTTTAACTATAGAAATTCGATACAACTATATTCCAGCTTGGCGTTGTTGTGATTATTTCTTACTAAACAGTCGTTTGCTAAAGTGCCTGTGCAGAGAAATATCTCCTAAGGGGTTTCACATCCGTCCTGTGATTAGCAGAACACTTAACACCTTGTAAACGCAGTACATGAACTGTTCTCACAGACACTTTTAGGTGTTGACTAGGTGAACTTACAAATACAATTAGTGCTACCGGAAGTTAGCACAGTTCTCAGAACACACTTAAAATTAAACATTTCTGCAAAACTATCATTGTAGATTTAATTTAAACATTAAAACAAAGATTCTTCTTGCAGTCAGTAACAATTATTTAAATTTGATTGGGTCCAGTTTAATTCCATTCACGATTGTCATACTGAATGAAACGGTTTTCGACATATTTGTACAGTATACAGTTATATATACAGATTAATTTAATAACTGTTCTACCAGTAAGCACATTCTAAAATACCTTTCTCTCCACCTGTATAGCTTTAGCACTAGCTCTTTATCATTCCCAAATAAATCATGTTAGCTGCTTTGGTTGTATTGTTCCGGATGTTACGGTTGCAGGTGTCAAGAGTCATATTAATTGTCTTATTTGATTTGTTAAAAAGATGCCGCTGCCTCTCAACGCAGCACACTTTTATCCTTTATTGTTATTGTTGCGCAACATGCGTGTTTTATTAACAAAAGGTAATAATTCATGTTAATTGGCCTATCGAAAGACTTCCGAATAAATATTATAAGATCATTAGGGAAGCTGTTCGAGGGAGGCCACAATTACCACTCACCTGCTCAGGTTGAAAATAGTTGTAATAGTTTCTACGTTAAAATCTTGAAAGAACTCCCACCTATTGATATTTTGTTAACTGTTTCGTTTTGTAGTCAATGGGAGGTGTTTCTGCTCTCTTTCCAATATATACCTTAGGAGTTCCGTAGCCCGGCCTAGCCGGGAATTGTGGTCATCCGTCGAAGCCTACTCTAATTATTGTTGTCCTTAAATATGTCATGCAGACGGGATTTTTAGTTTAAATCTCTGTCAGGTGTAAATACAATAAACTTTTAATATACTTTTAATAAAACGGATAGTAAGAAGCTCGTACTCATTACATATGATTTGTTCTTCTCGTGTAAGCGAATGTAACATTTCTTTTCTTTTCTATGTTTTTGCTTATTTATGGGGAGTTCGCTGCATAATAACTCAACCCCACTTCCGCAGCTTAGGGGTTATGGCAGGCTAGTGTTCTCTTCAAGAGAGACACTGATTTATGGTCATGATGGAAAGTCTTTTTCAGTTTAATTCTGTTTTCATAACAAATACAAAAAAGAACTATATATAGAGAGAGGTTCAGGTATTCAAATATTTTCATGCAAATTGTTAGTTTTGGGTCTCCCATAAGCGTCCTGTTCACGATATTTATTTCAAGGATCATGCATACAACGTTGAATAAAAGTATTATAGTAAACTTTTCTTGTTTGTGTCATTATAGTAAACAGAATACGCTCTATTCGTTTATCTAACCTTTAATTAGTTTGCTTGTGTTCTTCTTATTTTTTGAGATCTCGGTTCTTTCTCGCATATCTTCGAAACAAGTAGAGGTATGAAAAAATATCAGATACATCTTATTTGCTTAGAAATAACTCTTAAAAATGGTATATTGGTCCTTTACATACGTTTTGGGTTTTTTGGGTTTCTTATTCAAAGTTTTCGGTGCTAATTTGACTTATTTCAGCAATGCCGAAACCAACCACCGGGTTTATTGGACTTGAATCAAATGAATCATACTAAAAAAACTTGGTCGATCCATTTTTATAGTTTTTAAGTGCTTTAGTGATATTTTTGGTAGGTTTCTTCTTTTTTGTACAATATATCTCAATTTGTCTCTTGCCAAACAGTTTTTGTTTTACTAGCGCACTGAAGTTTACTTTTAAATGTGTTTTTAGGGCCTTCGAACAAGAAAACTTCGATATCAAATCATCCTGTTTCGACGATGATTTCATCCTTTTTCGTAAACTTTTTTTGATAAAAGTTATATATTCGTCTAATATGAACTTTTCTCTTTCACGTGGAGTCGAAAAATTATATAAAACGATCTATTTTGAAAATTTGGTTGAGCCTCTCTTTCTCTCTCTCTCTCTCCATATATATATATATATATTTATCACTATTTTTTGTAATGAATCCATAGTTTATTTCAGGATGCCGAGGTATACAAAATAGCAGAAGTTTCAACTATACTGAAAGCTTTTGAACTAACGGTTACTACAAAAAAAAATTGACCTTTGGGATCCCCTTAAAAAAACAATAAATTTTGGTCCCATCGAAAAGAAAATGTGTTTATCTCTATTTCTCATATTGTTGTTTTCGAGCATGCTGTGCTTTCCATATATGAATTTATATTGTGTAACTAGGCAACAGACGCACGTAAGAAAAGAACTAAAATTAAAAGGGACACGCGACAAGTGCAGAAGAAGGAACAATATCTTATTATATTAATTAGGATTCGATGAAAAAGTTTGTTTCTTATTGTTTAATATTCATATTTCTTAAAGCTTTATTTCTATATTACATAGGGTAACTATCGAAGTTATTGTATATTTTACAGTTATACTAACTTATAGTGGTTAAATGTTTTTTCTGTAAGCAAGTTATTACACTAAATATTATATAAAATGCATTTCACTTCTATAGTACATTTTCACTGTATGACATAGCAGCTAGATATAGGGCTATAGATGATTTCAGGCATTTTAAATGTGTTATTCCACACTATATTCGACAGTATCGAAAATGAAAATACGTACTTTAAAGGACTTATTTCTATAATTCGGTGATAGTAAGAACAATTTTAATTTACACTCATTTCATCTCCGAAGTTATGTTTTTCAGATTTCATATATACAAATACTGACAAAATTAAATAACATAAAGCCTGAACTACGCAAACACTAAGCTTTATATATTGCTTGTCATAACTTTTAAACTGTAGAAGGTATTGTCATATTTCTGGTTAAGTATCCAAGTTGTATTTCTAAGTATATGGATGTGGTTATATATGTTTCATATTAACAGTTTGTTAGCTTTGCTCCGTACGGCACAGTAATATTACCTGAAGCTCATACTCCATATATCAAGGGTTAGTAACCCAGATTCAATAATAGTTACTCACTTCATAAGACAAACTGTTGACTATCTAATTTTCTATTCTTTATTTGAATAAGCTTTTTCATATGTATCGTCTTTCCAAACAACCGCGCAGCAATTATTTTATTTGTTTTGTGCATTTTTAGTACTTCAATGTTTAGACTGAAATTTGATACTCCGGACTTGGCTTTTAGATGAGGTAAAAAACTCTGCCAGAAGCTTCCACGAGTTTTATTGAATATTTTATATGCTTGCCTTTTTGCGAGCATTCCTTTATACTAGAGCTTAAAGCCTTTTAAGTTAAAGGAATACATATTTCTATAGCTTCTCGAATTTATTCTCGTCACACTATATTGCGAAACCCTATGAATACACATCCTGATTATGAAGAGCTTCTAATGATGGAAAAACCAAATTTCTTCTAAGATACCAAACTGTACAGTAGTTTTTACTTTAGTTGGCCGGATATCTACCGAATAATAGTTACAAAAAGCGGCCAGTTTAATGACAGGGTAGTCTTACCATTTCTGTCCCGGTGGTCCGTTTTTAACAGGGTATCTCTAAATACTATATAGCGCCCTTTTTTACATCTGCTAGCTATTTACAAGTAGGAGTGCATTTACAGAAGTTAACAGTTCCACCTGAACATATAATATTATACAATTTTTCTCATTTTAATGGAACATAACTTTCTTGGCCAATCAAGTCAATAAAATCGTAATCAGTCATTTTTGAAACAACTTCTGGAGTGTAAGAGAAACAAATTAAGTCCCACTTTTCTCAATGTTTTTCAGTCCCTCGATAACATTTATTTTAAATGTTTACCAGCTGATTACGGTTCCCATGCAAATCACAAGTTCTCTATACTAAAAATACACTTTATTACTTTTAATTTCCCTTCTGATCTCGCGTGGTCAGCTTGCTTTGCTAGGCTCCGAGCGCTCTGCAGAACTCCAGTGTAGCTGCGAACCTCATCCAGTTGAATAACTTAACCTCCGCGAAAGCAATAACAATTTGCGCTCCGGTTAATAATGGAAGTTAGAAATGGCACCGACTGGCAGCTGCTTTCCTTTAAAAAATGTTGGTTTTCTTTGTGGGTGGGATGGCTACATTTATAAATACGTTCTGAAATAACTCGGAGCGCTTTTGCTGCAAGTAAAACAACAAAGAAGTACAGGCAATTAGATTGTCCTGGACTCTACTCTAGCAAGGACGGACCAACCGAAATGGCAGAAAATACCCACTCAGCGGACTTAAGATCTCACAACCTGTGATCAAACCGATTATGAATTAATATTATAATTATTTATATTATTATATCGCTGGAGTAAGGCAAATATATATTTTGTCTTGAAAAAAATTAGCTGTTGTATTTCAAGCTTGAAGCTGTTTAAGCATTTCATGAAAGGGGTTTTGCAAATAAGGCAGATTCTATCATTCGAGTGCTTATTTCACCCTGAAACACTTTGCCCTACTTTTCTAGATGTTACGGAATCAATTATAGAAAATTATATGATTCACAGTTAAAGATATTTTAAATTCAAAAATTCCTTTCCGAAAAAATACATTTTTTCTGAAGCCCTTGACGTTTAACATAGGTTATCTTTTTCATTTGACGAGTTTTCTGGCGATGTGGTCTTCCCACACGCAGAGTAATAGGATTATAACAAACGATACAATACAAAATACAGTCAGACTATTTAAATACCTACAAACCCCCCAATAATAGAACATTTCAATTTTGTTTAATCTGCAAAAGTTCGGCAAACGTTCCGCATGTGCTATCATCTCTATAGAATAAGATATTCTTTAGACTAAAGTATATAAATAATATTGTTCATTTAAAACTTAAGAAACTGATTCTACGTGAATTTTGACTAAACTTTCGCAGTTCAATAAAATTTAAATGTTTTATGTAAACAGAATTTTCGTGACCGTTTAGTTGCTGATATCTACCTAATATGCTTACAAAGGCTTTAGTATTGTTGTCTCTTGTTAATACTATTGTTTCTGTTGTAACTTAACCCGATTACACATTCCGATACACATTTCGCTCTATGGTATTCTCAGTTTCATTTCATTTTTTTCTAAATTTTAGCCTTATTTAACATGGAATTCTGTTTTAATTCATATTAGAATTTAATTAAACTGCTCAATTGTCATGCCAGCATACAGTAACAATGGCAGAATCCAATATTTTTCATTATAATGTATCCCCTTTTGCTCGCTTTTTAGACCTTCGAATGGGTCGGCGAATCATTTCAACAGAAATGGTAGACTTCTAGGTGGACTGTCAACTTTTTAAATTCAAATGTTGCAGACTTTTTTAAGAGCCACCCAGTCAGATTATAATTTCTACCAGAAGACGTCGAAAAATACTTTTTCACAGATTTCTAACTCGAGTTGAACATATATCCAACTAGATGTGTTGGCAAAGAATACTGTTTAAAGGAATGATACTCTAATTAAAGTCAAAGTAATATTTTATAAAATTATTTGAGAAGTGAACTCTCAGAATGATGGATCTCTTCACCTTTAAATTCGATTATACCATACTTTCCTGAAATTGTTTGTTTCTAAATGGCCTATTTTGGCTTTTTTATAATTATTTACTTCCCATTAATTCATTTAGAATTTCATGTCTGTTGTCGACGTTTGAGACTACAAAACTAAAAATTCACGGCAAATCCTTTCGTGACTAAGATTAATTTCAGGAACACATTGTGTGTTTTCCATTTTCTCGTAAGTTCTTCTCACGCTGTATCACAAGATTACGAGAACCTAAAGTATTACGGTAGCTTTATTGCATTTGCCTTTATTTTCCAGAGAATCGCGTTTACGTTACGTAGATGTTGTTTTGTACAACCTAGACGACAAGCCAGGTATATTCGCCTAAATTACATACGAATTAAGCACCCAGCTTGTTTCAAAAACTACAAAACCCATGTATTTGATTGTAAAATATACGTTTAATCATATTATAATCAAATATATCGTTGAATCCACATAGCTTTCTCATTATAATTAGTTGCTCATCCATTTGTTACCTCATTTGAACAACAAATCATAGCTACAAATGCAACTGTATTTACTTTCGCCAGTCGCCTTATAAACAAATAAATACATTCTTACAATACATACATTCTTTCTAGTAACTTAATTTCTGCCAATTCTTCATTCGATTATGGTATTTCTATATTATAAGTTAGTTTAATTTAATAATGATTGTTTTCGTCAAGCTCTAGCTAGATATTTCCAATTTTGCATTATATTTATCAGCATGCAGAATTGCTTATGTGACGTGCAACACTAGCTATTGCAATGAATTTCGCAACCTTATGAAGGAAGTTTAAGGTTATCTGTTTGTTTGTGAAAATGAAAGTTATCTTCAATGGAAGGCTCTTTGTATTTCATACTAGCCGTTAAACTCAAAACCCAGTCTTACATTCTGCTCAGGACTTTTTCGAATAATTTTTGAATTAAATTACTGGCAGGTTTAGAATAATATACAGTTAGACTAGTGTCATTTGTATTTACTTGTACTGATTTTAGTAAACACTGTGGTAAAACTAGTAGGCTCTGGAATCAATGATAGAAAATAGCCACGTGAGTTGTCTATTTTATTTTTAAACGACCTTTTTAAAATAGTAATTATAACTGTTTCCTTTATCAAGTAGTTATGAAGACAAAGTTTAATAGCAATTGAATGTTTATTACTCGCTTAAATTTTAGTATTTTCAAAGACAAGTTCATCAAATAAACCTAAATCTCCAACAAGTTTCTCTTGTAGTCATTTTTTCATTGAACTATGACTGATCGAGTCCAGTAAGCTAAAAAAACTTATGAAAACCAGTAATATTAGAAAGCAAAGGTGGATAACTTCATAGCGAAGTTACAATTGATAATGGGAAATTAGACATCTAAAATTATAGAGTTGAGTAAAACACTCAACTCTCTGTGGAGTTTGGTTTCATATGGTTGGTAATTATTTCTTACTATTCAGCTGTGTATAACTTCCTCCGGATTGTTGTTTACCAGTTTCCTTAACAGATTTCAAAACCTGGGTGATCACTTGTTTGAACTAGTGACTAACTGATAAAAACCAAGTTTTCTTCGCTCTTCACTGACCATTTCAGTCATTTTAACGGTTTTCTACAGTTATTATGGATAGAGAAAAACTGTATTTCACAGAACACAAATGAACAATAATCGGTTCATCAGTTTATTCAGCAAAGCACAAATCATAAAATGTTTTTCAAACAAAAGTCTTATATTATAAATTGTAACTTTGCTATAGAGTTATCCACCTTGTCTTTCCAATATTCCAGGTTTTCATTTATTTTTTGAGCTCGCACTACTCGATCTATTTATCATTCTTTCTCTCAATTTCCATGTTCACAGTTCAGTTGTGTTTTGTGCAGAAAAGTTGTGTCGCCTGCAAACAAAACCATTTTATACTTATTTTATGTACAGAGTACCACATCAGTCTGATAAACTCAAAAAGGTAATATTTTTATAACTAATCTTATAGTCTTACAAACCACTTCTAAGTCGTTATTATAGGATGTTAGCTAGAGTTGAAGAACATATGAGCAGGGGTTACACATGGAAAGGGTAATATTGGACACAATCAATGAAAGTGTTGCTTTTTGCGGATTTAACCCTAAAATATTTAAACAAATTAAGAACTTTTTAAAGATTCGGTTAGTTTCACGTTTTACTGTGCAAAAAACTTTTACAAAAGGACCCAGGCTACGAATAATCTCGCTTCTGAAACGACTATAGGGTTACTGTATCAAATATAGGCATTTGCTTGATCTTGCATGGAATGTTCGCAGTTCTATTTTCGGTCTTCTATTTCTTTATTTCTTTTCGTTCCGCGGCAAATGAATCAAAATACGCCCCCATTGTTACCGCTGCTCACTGAAGACTCCGACGATTTCTAGACATTTATTTATTGCTTATATTTTTTATTTGATTGATGGTATCATTAGCCTAATTTCATTTTCTTATTGTTGTAAGTTATAGTCCTTCTCATCACAGAAAATTTCTATAAAGATTGAGTGATCACCGAAACGCAGAGGAACTCGGCTCACAAAATGAATTTCTTTATCGTCAATATTCATGTAATTTGTCGATATTGACGATAATTTCTTCTAAGACATTCTAAATTTTATTAACTTGTTTTTCATAATAAAGGGGGGGGGGGGAGTTTCTATTAAGTAGTACGGTAACATAATATATTATATATTTTGTACAAGTAATAGATTTTCAGTCAAATTACCCACGTAACTTTGCTCTACAATTTATATAAATATATCACTTAGTAAATACAATATAGGTACATGCTCGGGAAAGTACTTTAGTTAATATATACTATTTTTTCCAAGAACTTTTCAATAAAATGTTCACAAGCTTCCCTAGCCGAATGATCTACAAATGTCCTTCACAGAAGGCGTCATGGACTAAGAAAAAGTTCCCTAGACTAACGTAAATGGTACCTTATATATTACTTTTATTTCATATTATTGAATAGTTTGAGCGAATTTCTGCATTACCTTGGTTATTTTCGCACGTTCGTACACTACATGAGAATAGCGCGCAATTAGTAGTCATTCAAATCCTAAATGAATGAAAGAATTACGGTATCCAACATTAGCGAACAGAGGTATAAGGCTAAAGTAGACTGAAACTATACAAATTGCTCTATTATTGGAAACGGCATGTTTTGCTACATTTTGTATTCTCTATGAATCTTCAGCAAGGATTTAGAATTGCTAGTACTTTCTTATCCTGTTACAGCCATTTTTATCTATATTTGATCTAGTTGACCCCGATTTCCTCCTAACTGAGATTGTTTTATCTGAATCCGATGATCTGCTCTTCGTTGCTCAATTTCTTTGCTTTCTTATCTGTGACGTAGACAATTTTGGATGTGAAGATCAGACCAAAAGTTGTTAAAATCAGAAATACAAAAAGAAATGTTCCATAAAAAGGCTTACTTAAATTTATTATAATTATTACTATTGACACACACGACATGAAGTTTTGTGCAATGGCCTTTATAACGAAGAAGACTTACACTTTCCGACTTCCAAAACAGTCTACAAACTTATTCTTGTATAGTCGACAGATGGATTGCTTGCAAGGGCATACGGTCAGTTTTGTAAAGGAGCGCGGATACTAAGAGGTAATAGACTGAAACCCAAACGGATTGGTGCTCCAACGCAACATTCGCAGTCCTTTAGCTGCAAGCAATTAGTCCGTCGACTATAGCACTTATCCAAGAATGTTTTTAAAAGTAAAACGAACACTGCTCGATTATCATTGTTTCCAGTGTCAATTCAGTTGTAGTTTTATTAGCTTTTTATCTATCTTTGAATTCATTGCGACCTAACATGCTGTTAATAAAGATAACAGCGTCATTTCTCTGATTTCTAAGACATAATAGTTTCCGACTGTTGGCCATGTGGTACGATTGACAGGAAATAGCACTTTTGTTGTTTCTTGTTTCTTAAATTACTTTATTAAATTACATATTCTTTGAATATGAAGAGGTTATAAAGAAGAGATGTTTCTAAATATGTAATATAGTCTGTATTAATAGATAGGTTGCAGTAAATTATCCTGAGAAACCACGCTGTTTGTTACAAATGTATAATTGTTGTATTGGGAGCCTTTTCTTCAGAAGTACATTCATTTTATCCAACTTCGCGTTCAGTGCCCTGGTAACCTTGATCTTGATATAGACTATAGTATCTAACGAAAATTACCAAGTAGAATCTCAAACTCTTATAAAATCATCTCAAAGAATGTATTTAAGAGTGTGGTTCACAAAAGCAGTTGTTTCTATGTTGAAGTTATGGTTTCCTGTTGGAAATTCTTTTTTCTGAATTTCTTGGATTGGACTATTAGATTCCTGATTGAAAAACAGTCCTTTCCTCAAATTTCTCCCGTATTTTCTTGAGGTTTATAGGAATTCCACACAAATAAAAAGGGCGATAGAGGCTTTCTCAGATCTTTAACGCTATTTTGTAGGCTAAACCCGGTAGTACGGTATTATACTACGTGGGCGTTCTAGAATTGTCTTTGATGTTTAGCATAGACATATATTTCTCTCTGATGTATACAAGTTATTCCTAACCATAAAACTCCATGCCACCCTGCTAGAAGTTACAGTACCTTTAATTTTTTTAAATAATAGAGACCCCCTTATTATTATCATAGTTGTTTGACCAGACATTCGGTGGTCTTAGAGGTTAGCTCCGAATGTCCTTCTCCCGTGTTTGAGTTTCATTTTGTTGTATAACGTGTGGTCTTAGTTTTCTCAAGGGGGGCTCACCCGGGAGTCCGCCCCCTTTTTCCGTTTCACCTTTGCAAATATAAGAAAACGACTGTGTGGCCGTTGCTAAGATTACAAACTGTTTAATCGATTCAACTTTCTAGAAACATAGATTCTCAAATTTGTCAGTATATATTTTGCGAGTTTCTATTACATTTCCACTGTAAGATGACCTACTGCTATCAGGGTCAAAAAAAAAACATAACTTGCAAGGATACTCTTTCTCTGGAACAGAAAATAGAACACTTCTTTTCCGGTGTTTTTTGAACAGTTGGTCAGTTATTTCCGTAAATATTCTAAAACGGAAAATGCAATTTTCCGGTACTCTTAGTATACGTGAACAAAGTTCAGATTTGTTAGGTTGTAGCAGCTCAGCGGAAACGATCGAATAATTCCAGTGAAAGTTTCGCGGCGGTTTCTAGGTTCCAGTACGGTTACCATTAGCTTATAGTTAGACTTTTTGTAGTGTAGTTTGTCTATTCTCTTTTTCTTCTCATATATTGTTATCTTTGGCTTTCTCTGAATGTGGGGGGTACGGGCAATGATTCACTGGCCCTTACTCACACATTATTTTTTCATTTTAAGCCATCAAAAGCTAAAGATATCAAACTTCTTATAAAATAGAATTTTAAAAGAAGTGATTCACTTAGAACACAATATAAAACACAAAGTTTAACATTATTCGTAACGACTTGAGTACTGAAATTAGTATTTTATTACCTCTATATAGATTATCTTTCTTTGCTTTCTAGTTAGATGCTTAATAATTTTATATTATTTGTGTTTTAGACATGTCCGAAGAGGAGAATCGCTGTGAGGTTTCAGTTGTGCTACTGGGCACAGCGCAGAAGACCATTTTTGTAAGTTTATTTTACTTTTATAAAACGAAAATTAACATGATGTTCAATAACACTGTTTAATTTCTTTTCCGACAGTATGAAAATACAGATCAAATACAAACTGAACTCTTGGGTTGAGTACTCCTTTAATGAATGTTAGCTTGGAAGCAATATGAACTTTAAATACAATAATATATGTTACATTGGATTTCTTTTATCCGAACTCTTCATCTAAGCGTTCGCTTCCTATTCTTTTCCACTTAGTTTGCTTAACCCCTCTGGTCTGAATTGAATGTCTCGAAGCCCGTTTACCGCGGGCAAAAACCACTTCACGTGACATGTTTGCACAGGAAATATTTGACTCTTTAACACTTGATAGAACTTCAAATGGTTTAATTTAACATAGAAGGATTTAGAAACTGAATGTATCAAAAATAAAAACAATTTTTTCAGTTTGACAAACTGTGCCAGGCCGCTTCAAGCTATGAACGCCACGTTCATTACGATGATGTATATTACCTCACAGTCATTGATGGAGAAAAGAAAAGAATTGTACAAATTACAGATCCAGGACTGGTAGGTTTGAGACAGAACATCTAATTTGAGCACAGTAACTTTTAATTATGCAAAATCTAAAAGAAATTAATATGGCAATACTTCGATGCTATGCTTTTTTCAATCCAAAAACCCCTCGTTGTGATAATGTTACTATTTTTTAAAGGTTATTGAAGAGAGATAGACCGATGTTGTTTTAAAATTTATATAACACCGCCTCTAGTGTCAGGCCCCATTGCCGTTCTCTAGTTTGAAATAAACTTTAACTGTTGTTCAGGCCCGTACTGGAGGTCGTGAAATGGCAATCCGTAAAGCTGCTGTAGCTTTGTTGTACTACTCCGCACATTCAAGCTCTGCTCTGGAGCAACTACGGACCGTCAAGGATGATTTGTTCAGAAAAGGAGGGGTATGTGGCATAATATACTTCAAGATCTAATTCGAAGGCTCGGAAATATGCTTCTACGAAACCAAAGTTAAAAACAATGGGCTTGTTACCTTTCTTATTAAACTTTTGTAACAATCCGGCTAGAAATACAACACATACTTCAACAGTGACCCAAAGACTAGA